>JAPZAG010000413.1:0-74508 GCA_027475135.1 Bactrocera correcta | reverse complement strand
TTAAGTTATTTATAATAAACTTTCTCTAACGCACTGAAGTTTACATAAAGCCTTAACGGTATAACTTTAGTGCATTTAAAAGAATTCCGTAATCTTATATTTAGGTACAAAGTCGATTTTCTTGTACTTACATATTTAGCAATCGAAATCGAAATGCTTCAAATCATAAGTTTAACATATTTAAGATAATTATTCCTCTCTATCTTACTGAGGTCTACATAAAGCCTTAACGGCATAACGGCAGTGCGTTTAGAAGAATTTCGTTATCTTATATTTAGGTATAAATTCGATTTTCCTGTATATACACATTTAGCAAGCGATATCGAAATGTTTCAAATCATTAGTTTAACATATTTAAGTTAGTTGACCTTATTTAACATATTGAAGTTGATATAAAGCCATGGCGGCATAACGGCAGTGCATGTAGAAGAATTCCGTAATCTTATATTCAGGTATAAAGTCGATTTTCTTGTATATACACATTTAGCAATCGATATCGAAATGCTTCAAATCATTAGTTTAACATATTAAGTTAATAAACATTTTTTAGCTTAATGAGGTCTACATAAAGCCTTAACGGTATAACGGCAGTGCATTTAGAAGAAATCCGTAATGTTATAATTTTATATTTAGGTATAAAGTCGATTTTGTTGTATTTTCACATTTAGCAGTCGATATCGAAATGCTTCAAACCATTAGTTTAACATATTTAAAATAATTAACCTTCTTTAACGTATTGTAGTTGATACAAACCATGGCGGCATATCGACAGTACATCTGGAAGAATTCCGTAATCTTATATTTAGGTATAAAGTCGATTTTCTTGTATATACACATTTAGCAATCGATATCGAAATGCTTCAAATCATTAGTTTTACATTTTCAAGTTATTTATATTAACCCTTTTTTAACACACCGAAGTCTACATAAAGCCTTAACGGTATAACTGCAGTGCATTTAGAAGAATTCCGTAATCTTATATTAAGGTATAAAGTCGATTTTCTTGTGTTTACATATTTAGCAATCGATATCGAAATGCTTCAAATCATTAGTTAAACATATTTAAGTTACCTAACCCTCTTTTTCTTACTGAAGTCTGCAAAAGCCTTAACGGCATAACGGCAGTGCATTTAGAAGAATCACGTAATCTTATATTTAGGTACGAATTCGATTTTCTTGTACATACTCATTTAGCAATCGATATCGAAATGTTTCAAATCATTAGTTTAACATATTTAAGTTAATAAACCTTCTTTAACGTATTGAAGGTGATACAAAGCCGTGGCGGCATAACGACAGTATATTTGGGACAATTCCGTAATCTTATATTTAGGTATAAAGTCGATTTTCTTGTATATACACATTAAGCAATCGATGCCGATATGCTTCACATCATAAGTTTAACAGATTTAAGTTAATTAATCCTCTTTACCTTACTGAAGTCTACAAAGGCCTTAACGGCATAACGGCAGTACATTTGGAAGAGTTCCGTAATCTTATATTTAGGTATAAAGTCGATTTTGTTCAATATACGCATTTAGCAATCGAAATCGAAATGCTTCAAATCATTAGTTTAACATATTTAAGATAATAAACCTTCTTTAACGCACTGAAGTCTACATAAAACCTTAACGGTATAACTGCACTGCATTTAGAAGAATTCCGTTATCTTATATTTAGGTATAAATTCGACTTTCTTGTATATACTCATTTAGCAAGCGATATCAAAATGCTTCAAATCATTAGTTTAACTTTTTTAAGTTAATTAACCTTCTTTAACGAATTGAAGTTGACATAAAGCCATGGCGGTATAACGACAGTACATTTGGAAGAATTCCGTAATCTTATATTTAGGTATAAAGTCGATTTTCTTGTATATACACATTTAGCAATCGATATCGAAATGCTTCAAATCACTAGTTTAACATATTTAAGTTAATAAACCTTCTTTAACTCACTTAAGTCTACATAAAGCCTTAACGGCATAACGGCAGTGCATTTAGAAGAATTATGTTATCTTATATTTAGGTATAAATTCGATTTTCTTGTATATACACATTTAGCAATCGATATCTAAATGCTTCAGATCATTAGTTTAACATATTTAAGTTAATAAACCTTCTTCAACTTTCATAACTGCAGTGCACGCAGAAGAATTCCATAATCTTATATTTAGGTATAAAGTCGATTTTCTTGTATATACATATTTAGCTATCGATATCGAAATGCTTCAAATCATTAGTTAAACATATTAAGTTGATAAACATTTTTTAGCTTACTGAAGTCTACATAAAGCCTTAACGGTATAACTGCAGTGCATTTAGAAGAATTCCGTAATGTTATAATTTTATATTTAGGTGTAAAGTCGATTTTCTTGTATTTACACATTTAGCAGGCGATATCGAAATGCTTCAAATAACTGGTTTAACATATTTAAGTTAATAAACCTTCTTTAACGAACTGCAGTTTATACAAAGCCATGGTGGCATAACGACAGTTCATTTGGAAGAATTCCGTAATCTTATATTTAGGTATAAAGTCGAATTTCTTGTATATACACATTTAGCAATCGATATCGAAATGCTTCAAGTCATTAGTTTAACATATTTAAGTTAATAAATCTTCTTTAACGAACTGAAGTCTGCATAAAGCCTTAACGGTATAACAGCACTGCATTTAGAAGAATTCTGTTATCTTACATTTAGGTATAAATTCGACTTTCTTGTATATATTCATTTAGCTAGCGATATCAAAATGCTTCAAACCATTAGTTTAACATATTTAAAATAATTAACCTTCTTTAACGTATGGAAGTTGGTACAAAGCCTTGGCGGCATAATGACAGAATATTTGGAAGAATTCCGTAATCTTTTAGTTAGGTATAAAGTCGATTTTCTTGTATATACACATTTAGCAATCGATATCGAAATGCTTCAAATCACTAGTTTAACATATTTAAGTTATTAAACCTTTTTTAACGCCCTGAAGTCTACATAAAGTGTGAACGGCATAACGGCAGTGCATTTAGAAAAATTCCGTTATCTTATATTTGGGTATAAATTCGATTTTCTTGTATATACATATTTGGCAAGCGATATCGAAATGCTTCAAATCATTAGTTTAACATATTTAAGTTAATTAACCTTCTTCAACGTATTGTAGTTGATAGAAACCATGGCGGCATAACGCAGTACATTTGGAAGAATTCCGTAATCTTATATTTAGGTATATGTAAAGTCGACTTTCTTGTATATACACATTTAGCAATCGATATTGAAATGCCTCAAATCATTAGTTTTACATTTTCAAGTTATTTATAATAAACCTTCTTTAACACACTGAAGTCTACATAAAGCCTTAACGGTATAACTGCAGTGCATTTAGAAGAATTCCGTAATCTTATATTAGGGTATAAAGTCGATTATCTTGTATTTACATATTTAGCAATCGATATCGAAATGCTTCACATCATAAGTTTAACAGATTTAAGTTAATTAATCCCCTTTATCTTACTGAAGTCTACAAAAGCCTTAACGGCATAACGGCAGTGCATTTGGAAGAGTTCCGTAATCTTATATTTAGGTATAAAGTCGATTTTGTTCAATATACGCATTTAGCAATCGATATCGAAATGCTACAAATCATTAGTTTAACATATTTAAGATAATAAACCTTCTTTAACGCACTGAAGTCTACATAAAACCTTAACGGTATAACTGCACTGCATTTAGAAGAATTCCGTTATCTTATATTTAGGTATAAATTCGACTTTCTTGTATATACTCATTTAGCAAGCGATATCAAAATGCTTCAAATCATTAGTTTAACTTTTTTAAGTTAATTAACCTTCTTTAACGAATTGAAGTTGACATAAAGCCATGGCGGTATAACGACAGTACATTTGGAAGAATTCCGTAATCTTATATTTAGGTATAAAGTCGATTTTCTTGTATATACACATTTAGCAGTCGATATCGAAATGTTTCAAACCATTAGTTTACCATATTCAAAATAATTGACCTTCTTTAACGTATTGTAGTTGATACAAACCATGGCGGCATAACGCAGTACATTTGGAAGAATTCCGTAATCTTATATTTAGGTATATGTAAAGTCGACTTTCTTGTATATACACATTTAGCAATCGATATTGAAATGCCTCAAATCATTAGTTTTACATTTTCAAGTTATTTATAATAAACCTTCTTTAACACACTGAAGTCTACATAAAGCCTTAACGGTATAACTGCAGTGCATTTAGAAGAATTCCGTAATCTTATATTAGGGTATAAAGTCGATTATCTTGTATTTACATATTTAGCAATCGATATCGAAATGCTTCACATCATAAGTTTAACAGATTTAAGTTAATTAATCCTCTTTATCTTACTGAAGTCTACAAAAGCCTTAACGGCATAACGGCAGTGCATTTGGAAGAGTTCCGTAATCTTATATTTAGGTATAAAGTCGATTTTGTTCATTATACGCATTTAGCAATCGATATCGAAATGCTTCAAATCATTAGTTTAACATATTTAAGATAATAAACCTTCTTTAACGCACTGAAGTCTACATAAAGCCATAACGGTATAACTGCACTGCATTTAGAAGAATTCCGTTATCTTATATTTAGGTATAAATTCGACTTTCTTGTATATACTCATTTAGCAAGCGATATCAAAATGCTTCAAATTATTAGTTTAACTTTTTAAAGTTAATTAACCTTCTTTAACGAATTGAAGTTGACATAAAGCCATGGCGGCATAACGGCAGTGCATTTGGAAGAATTCCGTAGACTTATATATAGGCTTAAAGTCGATTTTCTTGTACATACACATTTTGCAATCGATATCGAAATGCTTCTAATAACTGGTTTAGCATATTTAAGTTAATTAACCTTCTTTATCTTACTGAAGTTTACATAAAGCCACAACGGCATAACGGCAGTATATTTATATGAATTCCGTAATCTTATATTTAGGTATAAAGTCGATTTTGTTGTACATACACATTTAGCAATCGATATCGAAATTCTTCAAATCATTAGTTAAACATATTTAAGTTACTTAACCCTCTTTTTCTTACTGAAGTCTGCAAAAGCCTTAGCGGCATAACGGCAGTGCATTTAGAAGAATTCCGTTATCTTATATTTAGGTATAAATTCGATTTTCTTGTATATACACATTTACCAATCGATATCGAAATGCTTCAAATCATTAGTTTAACATATTTAAAATAATTAACCTTCTTTAACGTATTGAAGTTGGTACAAAGCCTTGGCGGCATAATGACAGTACATTTGGAAGAATTCCGTAATCTTTTAGTTAGCTATAAAGTCGATTTTCTTGTATATACACATTTAGCAATCGATATCGAAATGCTTCAAATCATTAGTTTAACATATTTAAGTTATTAAACCTTTGAAAATTCTCAAGCGTTTTTGAGAAGCGATAATAAAAACTTGGGAATGCGCGAATAAAATGAAGCCTAATTGCCTGTCGTAAATTACGAAAATTAACTTGCGAAAAAGAATGAAGACGCGTGCGTTCGATTCGATGGTTCTTAATACAATACTTCTTTATTTAATTTCATTTAGTTGCTTAGCCTAAATCTTAAACTAACGGCTTAAACTAGTGGTAATGTTCATATGTATAAAAAAAGGGGTAAATATAATTATCTTCAACTTTCGTTCACTATTGTAATAGATTATGGTAAGTATTAAGGTAAGTAGTAGATTAGTAGTATGAATGCATAATTAAGGTAAGTATACAATAATTTAAATAATTCACTATTTTATAATTTTTTATGATTCATTTTTCTTAATTTTAATTTCAGGTTTAAATATACATATATATCCTGTCGCTTGACGCAACACCGGTCACCTTGACAGGATCAGATTCCTTCAATATCCAGTGGAAGGACAGCCAGTTTGTGGATGGGGCGCTTAATCGTGCCCGTCTTGGTTGCTACGTCTGCGACTCGCACCTTGCCGTCTTGCCCTTCGACGGTTGCGACGACGCGCCCTAGTACCCACTGCTGCGGCGGCACGTTGTCCTCGTGGACGAGAACGAGGTCGTTGAGCTGCATATTGCGTTTGGGGTGCAGCCACTTGTTCCGCTCCTGAAGGCCCGTCAGGTATACTTTGGACCACTGTCGCCAGAACGTTGCTTGAGACAGCAAACAAGTTGCCATCTCTCGCAACAACGAACTGGGTCCACTGGCACCTTCTCTGGGGGTAATGCCCGCAGGGAGCATCCTATTAGTAGGTGCGCTGGGGTTAGAGCCTCGCCGTCGTTGGGGTCCTGGCTCAGAGGTACTAGGGGGCGAGAGTTGAGGATGGCCTCCACTTCGGCCAACACTGTTGCTAACTCCTCTGCTGTGTGTAGCGTGTTGCCGGTTACGCGAACGATGTGGTGTTTGGCGGACTTCACTGCGGCTTCCCATAATCCGCCGAAGTGCGGCGCCCGCGGTGGTATAAAGGTGAAGCTGCACCCTTCGTCTGCTGCGAATCTCTGCAGTTCTGGGCCCATTGCTAGAAACGCCTCTTTCAGCTCGCGCAGCTTGCGGTCGGCGCCGACGAAGTTGGTGGCGTTGTCGCTGAATATCTTCGTCGGGATTCCTCGGCGTCCAATGAACCTTTTTAGGGCGAGAATAAATGAGTTAGTTGATAGGTCTGAAACTAATTCTAAATGTACTGCTTTGGACGTAAAACAAACGAAAACTGCAATATATGTTTTTAGGGGTGGTCGACCGCGTATTTTTAAAGTTGTGTATATCGGACCACAAAAATCTACGCCACATATAAGAAAGGGCCGTAGTGCTCGAAGTCTTTCGACTGGCAAATTTCCCAAAATTTTGGTTTTGCAACTTCGGCTTGTAATGAAAACAATGTATACAGTTTCTTACGGTTCTACTGCAAGCTTCTCGGGCATTAATTAGCCATATGCGTTCTCGAAGAAGCGCAACCAACGCTTTAGCCCCAGCGTGGTGATTCCGAATGTGCAGGAACCGTAAATACGTTGTAACGAAGTGCGAACTTTTATTTAACAAAAGCGGAAATTTGGCATCGTATGGGAGAGGTGCATTTAATAAGCGACCTCCTACTCGGATTAATTTGAATGACAGCGACATATCCGAGTACTCATGCAAAAACGGGTTGAGTTTTTGCAAGTTTGCGGGTAGGGTGGTGCCTTTATGCAATTTTTGAATAACATCCGAAAATTCTGAATGTTGGACCACCTGTGAAATTTTTTAGAAAGCTCAAGTTTAGCTCTTCTGAAGTCAGATCTTGGCCTCTGGAGGATTTTGGTGGTCGCCTGATCCATCGTAATATATATGCAACCACACGAAGCAATTTTTTATGAGAAGAAAATTTTTCAATAAGGTCCAATATTGAATTTTTCTCAGTAGTCGAAAGTAATGTAAATGTATTTTTCTTCTTCTCTAATGCTTCGTCTTCTGGTGAGAGCTGGAAGTGGTTATTAATTGGCCATAATGCAGGGTCTTCTAGGAGGAACTGTGGACCGCCAAACCATATTGAATTATTCAATTCGTCCACGTTACAACCCCGAGACACTTGATCCGCAGGATTTTGTTTCGTTGGCACATGTCGCCAATGTACTTTGTCAGTCAACTCTTGGATTTCGGACACTCTGTTTGCGACGAAGGTTTGTAGTGAAGATGGATGTGTTTTAATCCAATGTAAAACGATTTCAGAGTCTGTCCAAAATGTTATATTTTCGAAATGTCGACTCAACATAGGCGCTACTCTTGACCATAATTTTGAAAGAAGATGTGCTGCCGAGAGCTCAAGACGCGGAAGAGATTTGGTCTTCAGCGGAGCCACTCTAGACTTTGCAGTAAGCAGCATGCATTTAATGCCACTAGCAGATTGGCTTCGTATGTATATGCAGCATCCGTACGCCCTTATTGAGGCGTCGGAGAAGCCATGTATTTGGCAGATGGCACTCGACTCAACGTTTACGTAACGAGGAATGCTTATCGATGAGAGTTGCATTAGGTTGGCTTTAAAGTTCTGCCAGCTAGTGTCAAGGCGCAATGGAATCGACTCATCCCAATCTAGTTTTTGGATCCAAAGCTCTTGCAATAAGATTTTTGCTTTGGTAACTAGTGGGGCTAGTAATCCAAGAGGATCAAAAAGGCGAGCAGAAACTGATAATATATTTCTTTTAGTGGCTCGCAGATCATTAAAATTGTCATCTAAAACAAATCGAAACAAATCCTCTTTCGGCAACCAATGGATTCCTAACGTTTTAGTGGAACTTTTGTCATTGAAGCTTAATGACTTTTCAGTGCAATCACTGTCGAAAAATTTGGGGTGGTTCGAAAACCACTTCGTTAAGGTGAATCCTGCCGAGTTTAGTATTTGAATTACCTCACTTCTCAAAAGATCTAGAGACTCAAAATTTTCGGACCCTGTTAATAAATCATCAACATAAAAGTCTCTTTTGATGGCCAATGAACCGAGTGGATATTTCATTGTATTGGCATCACTGAGCATTTGCAAACACCGTGTTGCGAGAAATGGAGCAGGCGCAGTGCCGTATGTTACGGTGTTAAGACGAAAAATTTGAATTTGCTCAGAAGGATGCTCTCTCCACACAATAAGTTGACAATTTCTGTCTTCTTCATGCATCATTATTTGACGGTACATTTTAGTAATGTCCGCTGTTAGTGCATACTTATGTAATCGAAAACGAAGAAGAGTTGAATATAATTCTTCTTGGATGGTTGGACCTACCATCAAAAGTTCATTCAACGCTATTTGAGTTGAAGATCGACTCGAAGCATCAAATACAACACGTAATTTGGTTGTTGTGCTCTCGGGCCTTAAAACGCATTGATGCGGAATGAAGTAGTGTGGCTCACTCGGGATCTTATTGTTCGTTGGGCTCATGTGACCCAAGGCTCTATATTCATTCATAAAGTCCAGATACATTTTGCGAAGTTCTGGATCTTTTAATGTCCTTCTCTCCAGGGCCTGAAACCGCCGAACTGCGGTTTCATATGAGTGACCGAGTAACTTACGGTCAGCTTTAAAGGGCATTCTGACTTGAAGCCGTCCTGAAGGCAATACTTGAGTAGTATTAACGAAAAAATTTTCACACTCTAGTTGCTCTGGTGTGAATTTGATGCCATTTGATTCTGAAGGTAATTCTTCTAGAGCCCAAAATTTTTGGACTACTGAATCGATTGACGTTAAGTCTTCTTCAGCTTGGCATAATGTGCTATGTAATCTGGGAGGAGAACTTATATTACTGGCGTATTTGCCAGACACAATCCATCCTAAAAGGGTTTTCTGAAGTGTTGGTTGGTTAGGACCATTTTTTATTTGGCCAACAGCTAAAAGGTCGAAAAATGTTTCAGCACCCCAAAAGGATGTCCACTTTTTTAGATTTGTGGAATTCTGGGTCCGCCAATTCAATATTGTGCGGAATTTGCCAGCCATTAACATTGATGTTATGGTCTGGATGATTTGCCGAAATGCATCGCATTACCCAGAATTCCGCCGAAAATTCAAAATTATTTAACCGCGACTTGACAAACGCGCTTAGTTTGGACCCCACTTTTGTATTAGAATTGCCAATTCCAATTACGCTTAATGTTTTATGCTGACGTCGAATCCGCAACTTTTGTGCCAAGTCCTCTGTCATAAAGTTGACCTGGGAGCCTGAGTCCAGCAAGGCTCTCGCAGGCAGGTAATCTCCGCAGCTGGTCCTCACTAGAATTACTGCTGTTGCCAACATGACCCGATCCGGCATACTGGCTGTATGCATGGCATGTGTGGTTGATGGTTGCGGATGAGGTACAGCGGGGAAGGACACTGGATACTGGTGTAACAGCGAGTGATGGGAACGATTGCATATGCGGCAACGATCTGCTCTGCATTTGGAAACCGTGTGACCCTTACGCAAACAATTTATGCATAAGGGCACCGATTTCACGAACTCGAACCTTTGCTGCACCGGAAGCGCCTTGAAGGTGGGGCAGGCAGTCAAATGGTGTTCCCTCGATTTGCACTGTTGGCAAAGAGGCTGCCTCGTATTTGCAGCAACCAGCGCCGATTTGGTCCTGTCCATCTGTTGTTGTTTCCCATGATGCGCACTGCTTGTAGGTATGGGCTTCGTCCTAGAGTGTGATGCTCCTTCCGCTGACAGCTGCTGGTATCTTCGATTTAAGGTGGCCTCACAGTCCTTCCACAGTGGCAGTTTGTCATAGTCCAGCGCTTCTTCCCCTTTGGATCGGGTGGCAGGGTCAACCTTTGTTATTACAATATGTATGATTATTGCGTTCGTTATTTGTTTTTTATCGCCCAGCGATAGCAATGAATCATATACCGCGGACACTTCGTCAATCATTGAACGCAGGGAAGGCGCAGAAGGCTTTGGGATTGTTGGCAGCTCAAAAAGTTTAGATATTGTATTGAAAAATATCAAACATTTATTATCATAAACTTTTTTGAGACTTGCCAACGCTTTCGGATAATTTTCATCCGACATCTGAAACGCTTTAACTGTTCCCAAAGCCTCTCCAGATAGACAATTAACCAAATCGTTAAATTTTTCAATATCTGGGATATTTGGATCGTTATGAACCAAGCTCTCGAACAAACTCATAAAATTTTTGAATTCGGAATATTCTCCCTTGAATTTCGGCAAATTCATTTTAGGGAGCCTTGAGCTGTGAGAAGCTACAAAAGATGTTTCGGCAAGTGAAGTTCTATTTTTCGCTAAAATTGACTTAATTATGGACTTCGTTTCAACGATTATGTCCTCTAACTCCCCTCGGGCCATGTCGTCCTCATCAATTTCTTCAATCTTTGATTGGCATTTCATTAATTTTTCACTATGTGAATTTAATATATCTAGACGGCATTCCAATTCGATTGGATCTAAAGACATTGTCTTTTCAAGAAGGCCCGTTTTAATGCGCAAAATACTACTCTTCGCAACCGTTCTTTGACGTCTTAACGATTTTAAGTCCGTCAACTCCTTACTTGGAGACAGGCTTGCGAGAGTTGGTTTTGGCTTGCTCATTTTGCTTGTTTAAATAAAATTTCCGAAAAAAGACTATAACGGTTGGCAACAGATTTACTGAGAATCGATAACGAAAACGAAAAATAAATGTTGATTCCCAAAAATACGAAAGCCAAACTAATAGCAATAAAAGTTGGCAACAAATATATTTGGAATCGGTGACGAAAACGAAAAGAAAAAATAATATCGATTCTCAAGTATTGAAAGCCAACCCGATAAATGCGCAAAATGAGCAATAGCACAAAAACGTAATTTAATCGAAAAATGTCCGAACGAAAATCGACAAAAATTGCGAAAAAACGATCGATAATTATAAACCGGAGGGTCCCCCTTTCTGTGGTGAATCGCGGTTTCAATATATTTGTATTATATTTTTTTCAAAAATTTTTTTTTTTTTGGATTAATTTTTTTTTTTTTTTATAATTCTCTGGAGGGTCCCTTGGGTGGTGAATCGCAGAGAATTTTAAATTGTTATAAGCTGGAGGGTCCCCCCGAGGGTGGTGAATCGCAGCTTTTAATTATTTAATTTATTGGTTGTACAAACCATTAGTTATAGTTTTTTATTTTTCGCGGATCGAAAAAAAATTGCGAAAAACGAGATAATTTAATTTTGCAATTAAAAATTGTTCACCTTTATTTCAAAATAAAGGGCTACCGCAAAATCCCAAAATCCCTTATTCACTTTTAATTCATATATGTATATATGTGCGTACATATGAGTATGTACTAATTTATATGTATATGTACATATATGTATATATAATAAATACAATATAATCAATATGATGTCAAGTGAAAAGGGAGAGCCAAAAACTGAAAGTGTGCACTTGTTTTTTATTTTAATTTTATTTGTTTGTGTTTTCGTTTTATTTTTTGCTTGCACTGCTTTCAGTAAATCGCACTCGTTACCTGGTGCGTCGGCTGTTTGCCGGCGCTTACGTCCCTTTTGCAGAGGATGCAGCGGCAGCTCATTCCCACGACGGCAGCGGCGTTGATGGCAGCAACGGTTTGATACTAGCAGCGGCTTGATGGCAGCAGCGACGGATGGTAGCAGCGAATGATGGCAGCAGCGATTGATGGCAGCGACGACGATGGCAGCAGCGGTTTGGTGGTAGCAGCGACGTTGTGGCAGTAGCGGGTTGATGTCAGCGAAGTGTTTGTAGAAGCAACGGATTAGCAATATCGGCACTTTTGCTTTTACCGGTTCTTTTTATTGCGGCACTTTCAACAGTTTTGAACCGTACTGAACGGCTTTTTCCAACTGTTGCTTTCTTCCTACGGCACTTCGAACAGTGTTTTTTTTTTTTTTTTTTTTTTTAAATTGTTAACAATTTTGTTTTTTAGTTATATACTAACGTATCACTTCGTCTTTTGTTCTTTTATTTGCACCCACCACTGTACCGCAAAACTAATGCTTGTACGTCCCACTTTTTATTTTCTTTAGTTAAATTCGTATGCGAATTATATTTATGTATATACGTATGTATATGCACACACTTCACAATACTTCCCTTCTTTTTTGATTTTATAGTGAGTATATGGGTAAGTATTTATTAAGCACTCCACTTCACGTTTATGTATGTATGTATGTATATTTATATTTGGTTTCTATATTATGTTTAAATTTTCTGTTTCACATATGTTTTCGCTTTTATATTTAGCCACTTTATTTTTTAAGGTATTCACTTATGTAGGGATCACTCCACTTTTAAAGTAACACCCTCACTTTTACGTAAGTATATATATTTTTTTTAAGTCTCGTGTTTATATTTTATGTTTTATTTTTATTTTTCATGTAGTTAGCTATCACTATCACTGCACTGCACAACACGTTCACTATGTGTATAAATTATGTATATACATATATATATGTATATACATATGTATGTATTTTGTATTTAAAATGTTTGCTTTATGTTTTCTTTTTTTTTTTAGGTTTAATTTGTTCAATTTGTTTTTTTTTTTTTTTTTTGCACTTCACTTGCGAAGACCGAACACCGAGAAGAATTGACAGGCAATTAGTCACGATAACGAAAGTTAGTACTAACACGATTAGTTGGCACTTTTAGAAAAAATTTACTAACTCCACGCACTTAGTCCCTGCTCGGGCGCCATGAAAATTCTCAAGCGTTTTTGAGAAGCGATAATAAAAACTTGGGAATGCGCGAATAAAATGAAGCCTAATTGCCTGTCGTAAATTACGAAAATTAACTTGCGAAAAAGAATGAAGACGCGTGTGTTCGATTCGATGGTTCTTAATACAATACTTCTTTATTTAATTTCATTTAGTTGCTTAGCCTAAATCTTAAACTAACGGCTTAAACTAGTGGTAATGTTCATATGTATAAAAAAAGGGGTAAATATAATTATCTTCAACTTTCGTTCACTATTGTAATAGATTATGGTAAGTATTAAGGTAAGTAGTAGATTAGTAGTATGAATGCATAATTAAGGTAAGTATACAATAATTTAAATAATTCACTATTTTATAATTTTTTATGATTCATTTTTCTTAATTTTAATTTCAGGTTTAAATATACATATATATCCTGTCGCTTGACGCAACAACCTTCTTTAACGCACTGAAGTCTACGTAAAGTGTTAACGGCATAACGGCAGTGCATTTAGAAAAATTCCGTTATCTTATATTTAGGTATAAATTCGGTTTTCTTGTATATACATATTTGGCAAGCGATATCGAAATGCTTCAAATCATTAGTTTAACAAATTTAAGTTAATTAACCTTCTTTAACGTATTGAAGTTGATTTAAAGCCATAACGTCAGTGCATTTGGAAGAATTCCGTAATCTTATATTTAGGTATAAAGTCGATTTTCTTTTATATACACATTAAGATATCGATATCGAAATGCTTCAAATCATTAGTTTAATATATTTAAGTTAATTAACCTTCTTTAACGTATTGAAGTTGATATAAAGCCATAACGGCATAACGGCAGTGCGTTTGGAAGAATTCCGTAGTCTTATATCTAGGTATAGAGTCAATTTTCTTGTATATACGCATTTAGCAATCGATACCGAAATACTTTAAATTATTAGTTTAACATATTTAAGTTATTAAACCTTCTTTAACGCACTGAAGTCTACATAAAGCGTTAACGGCATAACGGCAGTGCATGTAGAAGAATTCCATTATCTTATATTTAGGTATAAATTCGATTTTCTTGTATATACATATTTAGCAAGCGATATCGAAATGCTTCAAATAACTGGTTTAACATATTTAAGTTAATAAACGTTCTTTAACGAAATGAAGTTAATATAAAGCCATAACGGCATAACGACAGTGCGTTTGGAAGAATTCCGTAGTCTTATATTTAGGTATAAAGTCGACTTTCTTGTACATACACATTTTGCAATCGATATCGAAATGATTCAAATAACTGGTTTAGCATATTTAAGTTAATTAACCTTCTTTATCTTACTGAAGTTTACATTAAGCCATAACGGCATAATGGCAGTATATTTATATGAATTCCGTTATCTTATATTTAGGTATAAAGTCGATTTTTTTGTACATACACATTTAGCAATCGATATTGAAATGCTTCAAATCATTAGTTTAACATATTTAAGTTACTTAACCCTCTTTTTCTTACTGAAGTCTGCAAAAGCCTTAAGGGCATAACGGCAGTGCATTTAGAACAATTACGTAATCTTATATTTAGGTATGAATTCGATTTTCTTGTATATACTCGTTTAGTAATCGATATCGAAATGCTTCAAATCATTAGTTTAACATATTTAAGTTAATAAACCTTCGTTAACGTATTGAAGGTGATACAAAGCCATGGCGGCATAACGACAGTACATTTGGAACAATTCCGTAATCTTATATTTAGGTATAAAGTCGATTTTCTTGTATATACACATTAAGCAATCGATATCGAAATGCTTCACATCATTAGTTTAACATATTAAGTTAATAAAAATTTTTAAGCTTAATGAGGTCTACATAAAGCCTTAACGGCATAACGGCAGTGCGTTTAGAAAAATTCCGTTATCTTATATATAGGAAAAAATTCGATTTTCTTTTATATACACATTTTGCAAGCTATATCGAAATGCTTCAAATCATTAAATTAACATATTTAATTTAATTAACCTTCTTTAACGTATTGAAGTTGATATAAAGCCATGGCGGCATAACGACAGCACATTTGGAAAAATTCCGTAATCTTATATTTAGGTATAAAGTCGATTTTCTTGTATTAACATATTTAGCAATCGAAATCGAAATGCTTCAAATCATAAGTTTAACATATTTAAGTTAATTATTCCCCTCTATCTTACTGAAGTCTACATAAAGCCTTAACGGCATAACGAAGGTACATTTGGAAGAAATCCGTAATCTTATATTTAGGTATATGTAAATTCGATTTTCTTGTATATACACATTTAGCAATCGATATCGAAATGCTTCAAATCATTAGTTTTACATTTTCAAGTTATTTTTAATAAACCTTCTTTAACGCACTGAAGTTAACATAAAGCCTTAACGGTATAACTGCAGTGCATTTAGAAGAATTCCGTAATCTTATATTAAGGTATAAAGTCGATTTTCTTGTATTTACATATTTAGCAATCGATATCGAAATGCTTCAAATCATTAGTTTAACATATTTAAGTTAACTAACCATCTTAAACGTATTGAAGGTGAAATAAAGCCATGGCGGCATAACGACAGTAATTTGGAAGAATTCGGTAATCTTATATTTAGGTATAAAGTCGATTTTCTTGTATATATGCATTTAGAAATTGATATCGAAATGCTTCAAATCGTTAGTTTAACATATTTAAGTTATCAAACCTTCTTTAAAGAACTGAAGTTGACATAAAGCCATGGCGGATTAACGGCAATGCATTTGGAAGAATTCCGTTATCCTATGTTTAGGTATAAAGTCAAGTTTCTTGTACTAGCACATTTAGCAATCGATATCGAAATGCTTCAAATCATTAGTTTAACATATTTAAGTTAAATTACCTTCTTTAACCTACCGAAAGTGACATGAAGCCATGGCGGCATAACGGCAGTGCATGTAGAAGAATTCCGTATTTTTATATTTAGGTATAAAATCGATTTGTTGTATAAACACATCGAGCAAGCGATATCGAAATGCTTCAAATCATTAGTTTAACATATTTAAGTTAATTAAACCTATTTATCTTCCTGAAGTCTACATCAAGCCTTAACGGCATAACAGCAATGCATTTAGAAGAATTACGTAATCTTATATTTAGGTATAATCTTATATTTAGATATAAAGTCGATATATATATCGAAATGTTTCAAATCATTATTTTAACATATTTAAGTTAATAAGCCTTCTTTAACGCACTGAAATTAACATAAAGCCTTTACGGTATAAGGGCAGTGCATGTAGAAGAATTCCGTAATCTTATGTTTAGGTATAAATTCGATTTTATTGTATATACACATTTAGCAATCGATATCGAGATGCTTCAACTCATTATTTTAACATATTTAAGTTAATAAACTTTCTTCGAAGAACTGAAGTTGGCATAAAATCATGGCGGCATAACAGCAGTGCATGTAGAAGAATTCCGTTATCTTATATTAAGGTAAAAAGTCGATTTTCTTGTATTTACATATTTAGCGATCGATATCGAAATGCTCCAAATCATTAATTTAACATATTTTAGTTAATTAACCATCCTTAACTTATTGAAGGTGAAATGAAGCCATGGCGGCGTAACGACAGTAATTTGGAAGAATTCCGTAATCGCATATGTAGGTATAAATTCGATTTTCTTGTATATACACATTTCGCAATCGATATCGAAATGCTTCAAATCATTAGTTTAACATATTTAAGTTAATAAACCTTCTTTAGCGCACTGAAGTCTACATAAAGCCTTAACAGTATAACTGCAGTGCATTTAGAAGAATTCCGTAATCTTATATTAAGATAAAAAGTCGATTTTCTTGTATTTACATATTTAGCAATCGATATCGAAATGCTCCAAATCATTAGTTTAACATATTTTAGTTAATTAACCATCTTTAACGTATTGAAGGTGATATAAAGCCATGGCGGCATAACGACAGCAATTTGGAAGAATTCCGTAACCTTATATTTAGGTATAAAATCGATTTTCTTGTATATATGCATTTAGCAATCGATATCGAAATGCTTCAAATCATTAGTTTAACATATTTAAGTTAATTAACCCTTTTTATATTACTGAAGTCTACATAAAGCCTTAACGGTATAACGGCAATGCATTTAGAAGAATTACGTAATGTTATATTTATGGATAAAGTCGATTTTCTTGTATATACACATTTAGCAATCCATATCGAAATGCTTCAAATCATTAGTTTCACATATTTAAGTTAATAAACCTTCTTTAACGAACTGAAGTTTACATAAAACCATTACGGTAGAACGGCAGTGCATTTAGAAGAATTCCGTTATCTTATATTTAGGTATAAAATCGATTTTCTTGTATATACACATTTAGCAATCGATATCGAAATGCTTCAAATCATTAGTTTAACATATTTAGGTAAATTAACCTTCTTAATCTTACTACAGCCATTACGGCAGAACGGCAGTGCATTAAGAATTCCGTTATCTTATATTTAGGTATAAAATCGCTTTTTTTGTATATACACATTTAGCAATCGATATCGAAATGCTTCAAATAACTGGTTTAACATATGTATTTAAGTTATTTAGCCTACTTTGTCTTACTGGCGTTAACATAAAGCCTTATCGGCATGACGGCAGTGCATTTAGAAGAATTCCGTATTCTTATATTTAGGTATAAAGTCGATTTTGTTGTATACACACATTTAGCAATTAATATCGAAATGCTTCAAATCATTAGTTTAACATATTTAAGTTAATACAACTTTTTTAACGAACTGAAGTTTACATAAAGCCATGGTGGCATAACGGCAGTGCATTTAGAAGAATTCTGTTATCTTATGTTTAGGTATAAAGTCGATTTTGTTGTATATACACTTTTAGCAATCGATATCGAAATGCTTCAAATCAGTAGTTTAGCATATTTAAGATAATTAACCTTCTTTATCTCACTGAAGTCTACATAAAGTGTTAACGGCATAACGGCAGTGCATTTAGAAGAATTACGTAATCTTATATTTAGGTATAAAGTCGATTTTCTTTTATTAACACATTTAGCAATCGATATCGAAATGCTTCAAATCATTAGTTTAACATATTTAAGTTAATTCACCCTCTTATCTTACTGAAATCTACATAAAGCCTTAACGGCATAACAGCAGTGCATTGAGAAGAATTACCTAATCTTTTATTTAGGTATAAATTCGATTTTGTTGTATTTACACATTTAGCAGTCGATATCGAAATGCTTCAAACCTTTAGTTTAACATATTTAAAATAATTAACCTTCTTTATCGTATGGTAGTTCATACAAACCATGGCGGCATAACGACAGTACATTTGGAAGAATTCCGTAATCTTATATTTAGGTGTATGTAAAGTCGATTTTCTTGTATATACACATTTAGTAATCGATATCGAAATGCTTCAAATCATTAGTTTTACATTTTCAAGTTATTTATAATAAACCTTCTTTAACGCACTGAAGTCTACATAAAGCCTTAACAATATAACTGCAGTGCATTTAAAAGTATTCCGTAATCTTATATTTAGGTACAAGGTCGGTTTTTTTGTATTTACATATTTAGCAATCGATATCGAAATGCTTCAAATCATTAGTTTAACATATTTAAGTTAACAAACCTACTTTAACGAACTGAAGTTGACATAAAGCCATGGCGGAATAGCGGCAGTGCATTTGGAAGAATTCCGTTTCCTATGGTTAGGTATAAAGTCAGGTTTCTTGTACTAGCACATTTAGCAATCGATATTGAAATGCTTCAAATCATTAGTTTAACATATTTAAGTTAAATTACCTTTTTTAACCTACCGAAGGTGACATAAAGCCATGGCGGCACAACGGCAGTGCATGTAGAAGAATTCCGTAATCTTATATCTAGGTATAAAATCGATTTTCTTGTATATCCACATTTATCAATCGATATCGAAATGCTTCAAATCATGCCTTAACGGCATAACGGCAGTGCATTTAGAAGAATTACGTAACCTTATAATTAGGTATGAAGTCGATTTTCTTGTATATACTCATTTAGCAATCGATATCGAAATACTTCAAATCATTATTTTAACATATTTAAGTTAATAAAGCTTCTTTAACGCACTGAAGTTAACATAAGGCCATGGCGGCATAACGATAGTGCATGTAGAAGAATTCCGTAATCTTATGTTTAGGTATAAATTCGATTTTGTTGTATATACACATTTAGCAATTGATATCGAGATGCTTCAACTCATTAGTTTAACATATTTAAGTTAATAAACCTTCTTCAACGATCTGAAGTTGGCTTAAAGCCATGGCGGCATATCGGCAGTGCATTTAGAAGAATTCCGTTATCTTATATTTAGGTACAAAGTCGATTTTCTTGTATATACACATTTAGCAATTGATATCGAAATGCTTCAAATCATTAGTTTAACATATATAAGTTAATAAACCTTTAACGCACAGAAGTCTACATAAAGCCTTAACGGTATAACTGCAGTGCATTTAAAAGAATTCCGTAATCTTATATTTAGGTACAAAGTCGATTTTCTTGTATTTACATATTTAGCAATCGATATCGAAATGCTTCAAATCATAAGTTTAACATATTTAAGTTAATTATTCCCCTCTATTTTACTGAAGTCTACATAAAGCCTTAACGGCATAACGGCAGTGCATTTAGAAGAATTCCGTTATCTTATATTTAGGTATAAATTCGATTTTCTTGTATATACACATTTAGCAAGCGATATCGAAATGTTTTAAATCATTAGTTTAACATATTTAAGTTAGTTAACCTTTTTTTACTTATTGAAGTTGATATAAAGCCATGGCGGCATAACGGCAGTGCATTTAGAAGAAATTCGTAATCTTATATTTAGGTATAAATTCGATTTTCTTGTATATACACATTAAGCAATCGATAACGAAATGCTTCAAATCGATAGTTTAACATATTTAAGGTTATTAACCTTCTTTATCTTACTGAAGTTTACATAAAGCCATAACGGTATAACGGCAGTGCCTTTAGAAGAATTCCGTAATCTTATACTTAGGTATAAAGTCGATTTTGTTGTATATATACATTTAGCAATCGATATCGAGATGCTTCAACTCATTAGTTTAACATATTTAAGTTAATAAACCTTCTTTAACGATCTGAAGTTGGCATATAGCCATGGCGGCAAAGCGGCAGTGCATGAAAAGAATTCCGTAATCTTATACATATATAGATATAAAATTGATTTTCTTGTATATGCTCATTTTGCTATCGATATCGAAATGCTTCAAATAATTAGTTTAATATATTAAGTAAATAAACATGTTTTAGCTTACTGAAGTCTACATAAAGCCTTAACGGTATAAGGGCAGTGCATTTAGAAGAATTCCGTAATGTTATAATTTTATATTTAGGTATAAAGTCGATTTTCTTGTATTTACACATTTAGCAATCGATATCGAAATGCTTCAAACCACTAGTTTAACATATTTAAAATAATTAACCTTCTTTAACGTATTGAAGGTGATAAAAAGCCATGGCGGCATAACGACAGTACATGTGGAAGAACTCCGTAATCTTATATTTAGGTATAAATTCGATTTCCTTGTATGTATACATTTCGCAATCGATATCGAAATGCTTCAGATAACTGGTTTAACATATTTGAGTTAATTAACCTTCTTTATCTTACTGAAGTTTACATAAAGCCATAACGGCATAACGGCAGTATATTTATATGAATTCCGTTATCTTATATTTAGGTATAAAGTCGATTTTTTTGTACATACACATTTAGCAATCGATATCGAAATGCTTCAAATCATTAGTTTAACATATTTAAGTTAATTAACCCTCTTTTTCATACTGAAGTCTACAAAAGCCTTAACGGCATAACGGCAGTGCATTTAGAAAAATTTTATAATCTTATATTTAGGTATAAAGTCGATTTTCGTGTATATACTCATTTAGCGATCGATATCAAAATGCTTCAAATCATTAGTTTTACATTTTCAAGTTATTTATAATAAACCTTCTTTAACGCACTGAAGTCTACATAAAGCCTTTACGGTATAACTGCAGTGCATTTAAAAGAATTCCGTAATCTTATATTTAGGTACAAAGTCGATTTTTTTGTATTTACATATTTAGCAATTGATATCGAAATGCTTCAAATCATAAGTTTAACATATTTAAGTTAATTATTCCCCTCTATCTTACTGAAGTCTACATAAAGCCTTAACGGCATAACGGCAGTGCGTTTAGAAGAATTCCGTTATCTTATATTAAGGTATAAATTCGATTTTCTTGTATATACACATTTAGCAAGCGATATCGAGTTAGTAAGTTATTTAACCTTCTTTAACATATTGAAGTTGATATAAAGCCATGGCGGCATAACGGAAGTGCATGTAGAAGAATTCCGTAATCTTATATTCAGGTATTAAGTCGATTTTCTTGTATATACACATTTAGCTATCAATATCGAAATGCTTCAAATCATTAGTTTAACATATTAAGATAATAAACATTTTTTAGCTTAATGAGGTCTACATAAAGCCTTAACGGTATAACGGCAGTGCATTTAGAAGAAATCCGTAATGTTATAATTTTATATTTAGGTATAAAGTCGATTTTGTTGTATTTACACATTTAGCAGTCGATATCGAAATGCTTCAAACCATTAGTTTAACATATTTAAAATAATTAACCTTCTTTATCGTATTGTAGTTGATACAAACCATGGCGGCATAACGACAGTACATTTGGAAGAATTCCGTAATCTTATATTTAGGTATATGTAAAGTCGATTTTCTTGTATATACACATTTAGCATTCGATATCAAAATGCTTCAAATCATTAATTTTACATTTTTAAGTTATTTATAATAAACCTTCTTTAACACACTGAAGTCTACATAAAGCCTTAACGGTATAACTGCAGTGCATTTAGAAGAATTCCGTAATCTTATATTAAGGTATAAAGTCGATTTTCTTGTATTTGCATATTTAGCAATCGATATCGAAATGCTTCAAATCATTAGTTTAACATATTTTTGTTAATTAACCAACTTTAACGTATTGAAGGTGAAATAAAGCCATGGCGGCATAACGACAGTAATTTGGAAAAATTCCGTAATCTTATATTTAGGCATAAATTCGATTTTCTTGTATATATGCATTTAGAAATCGATATCGAAGTGCTTCAAATCATTAGTTTAACATATTAAAGTTAACAAACCTACTTTAACCAACTGAAGTTGACATAAAGCCATGGCGGATTAACGGCAGTGCATTTGGAAGAATTCCGTTATCCTATGTTTAGGTATAAAGTCAAATTTCTTGTACTAGCACATTTATCAATCGATATCGAAATGCTTCAAATCATGCCTTAACGGTATAACGGCAGTGCATTTAGAAGAACTACGTAACCTTATAATTAGGTATAAAGTCGATTTTCTTGTATATACTCATTTAGCAATCGATATCGAAATACTTCAAATCATTATTTTAACATATTTAAGTTAATAAAGCTTCTTTAACGCACTGAAGTTAACATAAGGCCATGGCGGCATAACGATAGTGCATGTAGAAGAATTCCGTAATCTTATGTTTAGGTATAAATTCGATTTTGTTGTATATACACATTTAGCAATCGATATCGAGATGCTTCAACTCATTAGTTTAACATATTTAAGTTAATAAACCTTCTTCAACGATCTGAAGTTGGCTTAAAGCCATGGCGGCATATCGGCAGTGCATTTAGAAGAATTCCGTTATCTTATATTTAGGTATAAAGTCGATTTTCTTGTATATACACATTTAGCAATTGATATCGAAATGCTTCAAATCATTAGTTTAATATATTAAGTTAATAAACATTTTTTAGCTTACTGAAGTCTACATAAAGCCTTAACGGTATAACGGCAGTGCATTTAGAAGAAATCCGTAATGTTATAATTTTATATTTAGGTATAAAGTCGATTTTGTTGTATTTGCACATTTAGCAGTCGATATCGAAATGCTTCAAACCATTAGTTTAACATATTTAAAATAATTAACCTTCTTTATCGTATTGTAGTTGATACAAACCATGGCGGCATAACGGCAGTGCATTTAGAAGAATTCCGTTATCTTATATTTAGGTATAAATTCGATTTTCTTGTATATACACATTTAGCAAGCTATATCGAAATGTTTTAAATCATTAGTTTAACATATTTAAGTTAGTTAACCTTCTTTAACTTATTGAAGTTGATATAAAGCCATGGCGGCAGTGCATTTAGAAAAAATTCGTAATCTTATATTTAGGTATAAATTCGTTTTTCTTGTATATACACATTAAGCAATCGATAACGAAATGCTTCAAATCGATATTTTAACATATTTAAGGTTATTAACCTCCTTTATCTTACTGAAGTTTACATAAAGCCATAACGGTATAACGGCAGTGCATTTGGAAGAATTCCGTTATCCTATGTTTAGGTATAAAGTCAAATTTCTTGTACTAGCACTTTTAGCAATCGATATCAAGATGCTTCAACTCATTAGTTTAACATATTTAAGTTAATAAACCTTCTTTAACGATTTGAAGTTGGCATATAGCCATGGCGGCATGGCGGCAGTGCATGAAAAGAATTCCGTAATCTTATATATAGGTATAAAATTGATTTTCTTGTAAATACACATTTAGCTATCGATATCGAAATGCTTCAAATCATTAGTTTAATGTATTAAGTTAATAAACATTTTTTAGCTTACTGAAGTCTACATAAAGCCTCAACGGTATAATGGCAGTGCATTTAGAAGAATTCCGTAATGTTATAATTTTATATTTGGGTATAAAGTCGATTTTCTTGTATTTACACATTTAACAATCGATATCGAAATGCTTCAAACCACTAGTTTAACATAGTTAAAATAATTAACCTTCTTTAACGTATTGAAGGTGATAAAAAGCCATGGCGGCATGACGACAGTACATGTGGAAGAATTCCGTAATCTTATATTTAGGTATAAATTCGATTTTCTTGTATGTATACATTTCGCAATCGATATCGAAATGCTTCAAATCATTAGTTTAACATATTTAAGTTAATTAACCCTCTTTTTCATACTGAAGTCTACAAAAGCCTTAACGGTATAACGGCAGTGCATTTAGAAGAATTTTATAATCTTATATTTAGGTATAAAGTCGATTTTCTTGTATATACTTATTTAGCAATCGATATCGAAATGCTTCAAATCATTAGTTTTACATTTTCAAGTTATTTATAATAAACCTTCTTTAACGCACTGAAGTCTACATAAAGCCTTTACAGTATAACTGCAGTGCTTTTAAAAGAATTCGGTAATCTTATATTTAGGTACAAGGTCGATTTTTCTGTATTTACATATTTAGCAATCGATATCGAAATGCTTCAAATCATAAGTTTAACATATTTAAGTTAATTATTGCCCTCTATCTTACTGAAGTCTACATAAAGCCTTAACGGCATAACGGCAGTGCGTTTAGAAGAATTACGTTATCTTATATTTAGGTATAAATTCGATTTTCTGTATATACACATTTATCAAGCGATATCGAAATGTTTCAAATCATTAGTTTTACATTTTCAAGTTATTTATAATAAACCTTCTTTAACACACTCAAGTCTACATAAAGCCTTAGCGGTATAACTGCAATGCATTTAGAAGAATTCCGTAATCTTATATTAAGGTATAAAGTCGATTTTCTTGTATTTATATATTTAGCAATCGATATCGAAATGCTTCAAATCATTAGTTTAACATATTTATGTTAATTAACCAACTTTAACGTATTGAAGGTGAAATAAAGCCATGGCGGCATAACGACAGTAATTTGGAAGAATTCCGTAATCTTATATTTAGGTATAAATTCGATTTTGTTGTATATACACATTTAGCTATCGATATCGAAATGCTTCAAATCATTAGATTCACATATTAAGTTAATAAACATTTTTTAGCTTAATGAGGTCTACATAAAGAATTAACGGTATAACGGCAGTGCATTTAGGAGAAATCCGTAATGTTATAATTTTATGTTTAGGTATGAAGTAAATTTTGTTGTATTTACACATTTAGCAGTCGATATCAAAATGCTTCAAACCATTAGTTTAACATATTTAAAATAATTAGCCTTCTTTTACGTATTGTAGTGGATACAAACCATGGCGGCATAACGACAGTACATTTGGAAGAATTCCGTAATCTTATATTTAGGTATAAAGTCGATTCTCTTGTATATATGTATTCGCAATCGATATCGAAATGCTTTAGATAACTGGTTTAACATATTTAAGTTAATAAACCTCCTTTAGTGAACTGAAGTTGACATAAAGCCATAACGGCACTGCATTTAGAAGAATTCCGTAATCTCATATTTAGGTATAAAGTGGATTTTCTTGTATATACTCATTTAGCAATCGATATCGAAATACTACAAATCATTAGTTTTACATATTTAAGTTTAATTACCTTCTTTAACCTACCGAAAGTGACATGAAGCCATGGCGGCATAACGGCGGTGCATGTAGAAGAATTCCGTAATTTAATATTTAGGTATAAAATCGATTTGTTGTATAAACACATTTAGCAATCGATATCGAAATGCTTGAGATCATAAGTTTAACATATTTAAGTTAATTCACCCTATTTATCTTCCTGAAGTCTACATAAAGCCTTTACGGTATAACTGCAGTGCATTTAGAAGAATTCCGTAATCTTATATTAAGGTATAAAGTCGATTTTCTTGTATTTGCATATTTAGCAATCGATATCGAAATGCTTCAAATCATTAGTTTAACATATTTATGTTAATTAACCAACTTTAACGTATTGAAGGTGAAATAAAGCCATGGCGGCATAACGACAGTAATTTGGAAAAATTCCGTAATCTTATATTTAGGCATAAAGTCGATTTTCTTGTATTTGCATATTAAGCAATCGATATCGAAATGCTTCAAATCATTAGTTTAACATATTTAAGTAAACAAACCTACTTTAACGAACTGAAGTTGACATAAAGCCATGGCGGATTAACGGCAGTACATTTGGAAGAATTCCGTTATCCTATGTTTAGGTATAAAGTCAAATTTCTTGTACTAGCACATTTATCAATCGATATCGAAATGCTTCAAATCATGCCTTAACGTCATAACGGCAGTGCATTTAGAAGAATTACGTAACCTTATAATTAGGTATAAAGTCGATTTTCTTGTATATGCTCATTTAGCAATCGATATCGAAATACTTCAAATCATTATTTTAACATATTTAAGTTAATAAAGCTTCTTTAACGCACTGAAGTTAACATAAGGCCATGGCGACATAACGATAGTGCATGTAGAAGAATTCCGTAATCTTATGTTTAGGTATAAATTCGATTTTGTTGTATATACAAATTTAGCAATCGATATCGAAATGCTTCAAATCATTAGTTTTACATATTTAAGTTTAATTACCTTCTTTAACCTACCGAAAGTGACATGAAGCCATGGCGGCATAACGGCGGTGCATGTAGAAGAATTCCGTAATTTAATATTTAGGTATAAAATCGATTTGTTGTATAAACACATTTAGCAATCGATATCGAAATGCTTGAGATCATAAGTTTAACATATTTAAGTTAATTCACCCTATTTATCTTCCTGAAGTCTACATAAAGCCTTAACGGCATAACGGCAGTGCATTTAGAAGAATTACGTAATCTTATATTTAGGTATAAAGTCGATTTTCTTGTATATACTCATTTAGCAAACGATATTGAAATGCTTCAAATCATTAGTTTAACATATTAAGTTAATAAACATTTTTTAGCTTAATGAGGTCTACATAAAGCCTTAACGGTATAACGGCAGTGCATTTAGAAGAAATCCGTAATGTTATAATTTTATATTTAGGTATAAAGTCGATTTTGTTGTATTTACACATTTAGCAGTCGATATCGAAATGCTTCAAACCTTTAGTTTAACATATTTACAATAATTAGCCTTCTTTATCGTATGGTAGTTGATACAAACCATGGCGGCATAACGACAGTACATTTGGAAGAATTCCGTAATCTTATATTTAGGTGTATGTAA
This sequence comes from Bactrocera correcta, assembly GCA_027475135.1. NCBI lineage: Eukaryota > Metazoa > Arthropoda > Insecta > Diptera > Tephritidae > Bactrocera > Bactrocera correcta. Next base: position 47,207 of record JAPZAG010000413.1, on the reverse strand, counting down.
AGTCGATTTTCTTGTATATACACATTTAGTAATCGATATCGAAATACTTCAAATCATTAGTTTTACATTTTCAAGTTATTTATAATAAACCTTCTTTAACGCACTGAAGTCTACATAAAGCCTTAACAATATAACTGCAGTGCATTTAAACGAATTCCGTAATCTTATATTTAGGTACAAGTTCGATTTTTTTGTATTTACATATTTAGCAATCGATATCGAAATGCTTCAAATCATTAGTTTAACATATTTAAGTTAACAAACCTACTTTAACGAACTGAAGTTGACATAAAGCCATGGCGGAATAGCGGCAGTGCATTTGGAAGAATTCCGTTATCCTATGTTTAGGTATAAAGTCAGGTTTCTTGTACTATCACATTTAGCAATCGATATCGAAATGCTTCAAATCATTAGTTTAACATATTTAAGTTAAATTACCTTTTTTAACCTACCGAAGGTGACATAGAGCCATGGCGGCACAACGGCAGTGCATGTAGAAGAATTCCGTAATCTTATGTCTAGGTATAAAATCGATTTTCTTGTATATCCACATTTATCAATCGATGTCGAAATGCTTCAAATCATGCCTTAACGGCATAACGGCAGTGCATTTGGAAGAATTACGTAACCTTATAATTAGGTATAAAGTCGATTTTCTTGTATATACTCATTTAGCAATCGATATCGAAATACTTCAAATCATTATTTTAACATATTTAAGTTAATAAAGCTTCTTCAACGCACTGAAGTTAACATAAAGCCATGGCGGCATAACGATAGTGCATGTAGAAGAATTCCGTGATCTTATGTTTAGGTATAAATTCGATTTTGTTGTATACACACATTTAGCAATCGATATCGAGATGCTTCAACTCATTAGTGTAACATATTTAAGTTAATAAACCTTTAACGCACAGAAGTCTACATAAAGCCTTAACGGTATAACTGCAGTGCATTTAAAAGAATTCCGTAATCTTATATTTAGGTACAAAGTCGATTTTCTTGTATTTACTTGTTTAGCAATCGATATCGAAATGCTTCAAATCATAAGTTTAACATATTTAAGTTAATTATTCCCCTCTATCTTACTGAAGTCTACATAAAGCCTTAACGTCATAACGGCAGTGCATTTAGAAGAATTCCGTTATCTTATATTTAGGTATAAAATCGATTTTCTTGTATATACACATTTAGCAAGCGATATCGAAATGTTTTAAATCATTAGTTTAACATATTTAAGTTAGTTAACCTTCTTTAACTTATTGAAGTTGATATAAAGCCATGGCGGCATAACGGCAGTGCATTTAGAAGAAATTCGTAATCTTATATTTAGGTATAAATTCGATTTTCTTGTATATACACATTAAGCAATCGATAACGAAATGCTTCAAATCGATATTTTAACATATTTAAGGTTATTAACCTTCTTTATCTTACTGAAGTTTACATAAAGCCATAACGGTAGAACGGCAGTGCATTTGGAAGAATTCCGTTATCCTATGTTTAGGTATAAAGTCAAATTTCTTATACTAGCACATTTAGCAATCGATATCAAGATGCTTCAACTCATTAGTTTAACATATTTAAGTTAATAAATTTACTTTAACGATTTGAAGTTGGCATATAGCCACGGCGGCATGGCGGCAGGGCATGAAAAGAATTCCGTAATCTAATATATAGGTATAAAATTGATTTTCTTGTATATACATATTTAGCTATCGATATCGAAATGCTTCAAATCATTAGTTTAATATATTAAGTTAATAAACATTTTTTAGCTTACTGAAGTCTACATAAAGCCTTAACGGTATAATGGCAGTGCATTTAGAAGAATTCCGTAATGTTATAATTTTATATTTAGGTATAAAGTCGATTTTCTTGTATTTACACATTTAACAATCGATATCGAAATGCTTCAAACCACTAGTTTAACATATTTAAAATAATTAACCTTCTTTAACGTATTGAAGGTGATAAAAAGCCATGGCGGCATGACGACAGTACATGTGGAAGAATTCCGTAATCTTATATTTAGGTATAAATTCGATTTTCTTGTATGTATACATTTCGCAATCGATATCGAAATGCTTCAAATCATTAGTTTAACATATTTAAGTTAATTAACCCTCTTTTTCATACTGAAGTCTACAAAAGCCTTAACGGTATAACGGCAGTGCATTTAGAAGAATTTTATAATCTTATATTTAGGTATAAATTCGATTTTCTTGTATATACTTATTTAGCAATCGATATCGAAATGCTTCAAATCATTAGTTTTACATTTTCAAGTTATTTATAATAAACCTTCTTTAATGCACTGAAGTCTACATAAAGCCTTAACAGTATAACTGCAGTGCATTTAAAAGAATTCGGTAATCTTATATTTAGGTACAAGGTCGATTTTTTTGTATTTACATATTTAGCAATCGATATCGAAATGCTTCAAATCATAAGTTTAACATATTTAAGTTAATTATTCTCCTCTATCTTACTGAAGTCTACATAAAGCCTTAACGGCATAACGGCAGTGCGTTTAGAAGAATTACGTTATCTTATATTTAGGTATAAATTCGATTTTCTTGTATATACACATTTATCAAGCGATATCGAAATGTTTCAAATCATTAGTTTTACATTTTCAAGTTATTTATAATAAACCTTCTTTAACACACTGAAGTCTACATAAAGCCTTAACGGTATAACTGCAATGCATTTAGAAGAATTCCGTAATCTTATATTAATGTATAAAGTCGATTTTCTTGTATTTACATATTTAGCAATCGATATCGAAATGCTTCAAATCATTAGTTTAACATATTAATGTTAATTAACCAACTTTAACGTATTGAAGGTGAAATAAAGCCATGGCGGCATAACGACAGTAATTTGGAAGAATTCCGTAATCTTATATTTAGGTATAAATTCGATTTTGTTGTATATACACATTTAGCTATCGATATCGAAATGCTTCAAATCATTAGTTTAACATATTAAGTTAATAAACATTTTTATACCCTGAACAGGGTATATTAACTTTGTCACAACGTTTGTAACACCCAGAAGGAAGCGTCGGAGACCCTATAAAGTATATATATAAATGATCAGGATGTTGAGCTGAGTCGATTTAGCCATGTCCGTCTGTCTGTCCGTCTGTCCGTCTGTCCGTCTGTCCGTCTGTCCGTCTGTCTGTATATATACGAACTAGTCCCTCAGTTTTTAAGATATCCTTTTGAAATTTTGCAAACGTCACGTTCTCTTCAAGAAGCTGCTCATTTGTCGGAACGGCCGATATCGGACCACTATAGCATATAGCTGCCATATAAACTGAACAATCGGAATCAAGTTCTCATATGGAAAACTTTCGCATTTGACAATGTATCATCACCAAATTTGGTATGGATTATTTTCTAGGGAAAAAACGTAATATCCAAAAAAATTGTTCAGATCGGTTAACTATAACATATAGCTGCCATACAAACTGAACGATCGAAATCCAGTTCTTGTATGGAAAACTTTCACATTTGACAAGATATATTCACGAAATTTGGTATATAATATTTTCTAAGGCAAAAATGTAGTCTCCGAAGAAATTGTTCAGATCGGTTAACTATAGCATATAGCTGCCATACAAACTGAACGATCGGAATCAAGTCCTTGTATGGACAACTTTAACATTTGACAAGATATATTCACGAAATTTGGTATAGATTATTTTTTAAGGTAACAATGTAATCTCCGAAGAAATTGTTCAGAATGAGTTACTATAGCATATAGCTTCTATACAAACTGGACACATAGTTACTAACAGAAATGCACCTGTGAAGGGTATTTAGCTTCGGTGCAACCGAAGTTAACGTTTTTTCTTGTTTAGCTTAATGAGGTCTACATAAAGCCTTAACGGTATAACGGCAGTGCATTTAGGAGAAATCCGTAATGTTATAATTTTATATTTAGGTATGAAGTAAATTTTGTTGTATTTACACATTTAGCAGTCGATATCGAAATGCTTCAAACCATTAGTTTAACATATTTAAAATAATTAACCTTCTTTTACGTATTGTAGTTGATACAAACCATGGCGGCATAACGACAGTACATTTGGAAGAATTCCGTAATCTTATATTTAGGTATATCTAAAGTCGATTTTCTTGTATATACACATTTATTAATCGATATCGAAATGCTTCAAATCATTAGTTTAACATATTTAAGTTAACAAACCTACTTTAACGAACTGAAGTTGACATAAAGCCATGGCGGAATAGCGGCAGTGCATTTGGAAGAATTCCGTTATCCTATGTTTAGGTATAAAGTCAGGTTTCTTGTACTAGCACATTTAGCAATCGATTTCGGAATGTTTCAAATCATTAGTTTAACATATTTAAGTTAAATTACCTTTTTTAACCTACCGAAGGTGACATAAAGCCATGGCGGCATAACGGCAGTGCATGTAGAAGAATTCCGTAATCTTATATCTAGGTATAAAATCGATTTTCTTGTATATACACATTTATCAATCGATATCGAAATGCTTTAAATCATTAGCTTAACACATTTAAGTTAATTAACCCTCTTTATCTTACTGAAGTCTACATAAAGCCTTAACGGCATAACGGCAGTGCATTTAGAAGAAATACGTAACCTTATAATTAGGTATATACTCATTTAGCAATCGATATCGCAATACTTCAAATCATTATTTTAACATATTTAATTTAATAAAGCTTCTTTAACGCACTGAAGTTAACATAAAGCCATAGCGGCATAACGATAGTGCATGTAGAAGAATTCCGTAATCTTATATTTAGGTACAAAGTCGATTTTCTTGTATTTACATATTTAGCAATCGATATCGAAATGCTTCAAATCATAAGTTTAACATATTTAAGTTAATTATTCCCCTCTATCTTACTGAAGTCTACATAAAGCCTTAACAGCATAACGGCAGTGCATTTAGAAGAATTCCGTTATCTTATATTTATGTATAAAGTCGATTTTGTTGTATTTACACATTTAGCAATCGATATCGAAATGCTTCAAACCATTAGTTTAACATATTTAAAATAATTAACCTTCTTTAACGTATTGAAGGTGATATAAAGCCATGGCGGCATAACGGCAGTGCATTTAGAAGAAATTCGTAATCTTATGTTTAGGTATAAATTCGATTTTCTTGTATATACACATTAAGCAATCGATAACGAAATGCTTCAAATCGATAGTTTAACATATTTAAGGTTATTAGCCTTCTTTATCTTACTGAAGTTTAGATAAAGCCATAACGGTATAACGGCAGTGCATTTAGAAAAATTCCGTAATCTTATATTTAGGTATAAAGTCGATCATTAGTTTTACATTTTCAAGTTATTTATAATAAACCTTCTTTAATGCACTGAAGTCTACATAAAGCCTTAACAGTATAACTGCAGTGCATTTAAAAGAATTCGGTAATCTTATATTTAGGTACAAGGTCGATTTTTTTGTATTTACATATTTAGCAATCGATATCGAAATGCTTCAAATCATAAGTTTAACATATTTAAGTTAATTATTCTCCTCTATGTTACTGAAGTCTACATAAAGCCTTAACGGCATAACGGCAGTGCGTTTAGAAGAATTACGTTATCTTATATTTAGGTATAAATTCGATTTTCTTGTATATACACATTTATCAAGCGATATCGAAATGTTTCAAATCATTAGTTTTACATTTTCAAGTTATTTATAATAAACCTTCTTTAACACACTGAAGTCTACATAAAGCCTTAACGGTATAACTGCAATGCATTTAGAAGAATTCCGTAATCTTATATTAATGTATAAAGTCGATTTTCTTGTATTTACATATTTAGCAATCGATATCGAAATGCTTCAAATCATTAGTTTAACATATTAATGTTAATTAACCAACTTTAACGTATTGAAGGTGAAATAAAGCCATGGCGGCATAACGACAGTAATTTGGAAGAATTCCGTAATCTTATATTTAGGTATAAATTCGATTTTGTTGTATATACACATTTAGCTATCGATATCGAAATGCTTCAAATCATTAGTTTAACATATTAAGTTAATAAACATTTTTATACCCTGAACAGGGTATATTAACTTTGTCACAACGTTTGTAACACCCAGAAGGAAGCGTCGGAGACCCTATAAAGTATATATATAAATGATCAGGATGTTGAGCTGAGTCGATTTAGCCATGTCCGTCTGTCTGTCCGTCTGTCCGTCTGTCCGTCTGTCCGTCTGTCTGTATATATACGAACTAGTCCCTCAGTTTTTAAGATATCCTTTTGAAATTTTGCAAACGTCACGTTCTCTTCAAGAAGCTGCTCATTTGTCGGAACGGCCGATATCGGACCACTATAGCATATAGCTGCCATATAAACTGAACAATCGGAATCAAGTTCTCATATGGAAAACTTTCGCATTTGACAATGTATCATCACCAAATTTGGTATGGATTATTTTCTAGGGAAAAAACGTAATATCCAAAAAAATTGTTCAGATCGGTTAACTATAACATATAGCTGCCATACAAACTGAACGATCGAAATCCAGTTCTTGTATGGAAAACTTTCACATTTGACAAGATATATTCACGAAATTTGGTATATAATATTTTCTAAGGCAAAAATGTAGTCTCCGAAGAAATTGTTCAGATCGGTTAACTATAGCATATAGCTGCCATACAAACTGAACGATCGGAATCAAGTCCTTGTATGGACAACTTTAACATTTGACAAGATATATTCACGAAATTTGGTATAGATTATTTTTTAAGGTAACAATGTAATCTCCGAAGAAATTGTTCAGAATGAGTTACTATAGCATATAGCTTCTATACAAACTGGACACATAGTTACTAACAGAAATGCACCTGTGAAGGGTATTTAGCTTCGGTGCAACCGAAGTTAACGTTTTTTCTTGTTTAGCTTAATGAGGTCTACATAAAGCCTTAACGGTATAACGGCAGTGCATTTAGGAGAAATCCGTAATGTTATAATTTTATATTTAGGTATGAAGTAAATTTTGTTGTATTTACACATTTAGCAGTCGATATCGAAATGCTTCAAACCATTAGTTTAACATATTTAAAATAATTAACCTTCTTTTACGTATTGTAGTTGATACAAACCATGGCGGCATAACGACAGTACATTTGGAAGAATTCCGTAATCTTATATTTAGGTATATCTAAAGTCGATTTTCTTGTATATACACATTTATTAATCGATATCGAAATGCTTCAAATCATTAGTTTAACATATTTAAGTTAACAAACCTACTTTAACGAACTGAAGTTGACATAAAGCCATGGCGGAATAGCGGCAGTGCATTTGGAAGAATTCCGTTATCCTATGTTTAGGTATAAAGTCAGGTTTCTTGTACTAGCACATTTAGCAATCGATTTCGGAATGTTTCAAATCATTAGTTTAACATATTTAAGTTAAATTACCTTTTTTAACCTACCGAAGGTGACATAAAGCCATGGCGGCATAACGGCAGTGCATGTAGAAGAATTCCGTAATCTTATATCTAGGTATAAAATCGATTTTCTTGTATATACACATTTATCAATCGATATCGAAATGCTTTAAATCATTAGCTTAACACATTTAAGTTAATTAACCCTCTTTATCTTACTGAAGTCTACATAAAGCCTTAACGGCATAACGGCAGTGCATTTAGAAGAAATACGTAACCTTATAATTAGGTATATACTCATTTAGCAATCGATATCGCAATACTTCAAATCATTATTTTAACATATTTAATTTAATAAAGCTTCTTTAACGCACTGAAGTTAACATAAAGCCATAGCGGCATAACGATAGTGCATGTAGAAGAATTCCGTAATCTTATATTTAGGTACAAAGTCGATTTTCTTGTATTTACATATTTAGCAATCGATATCGAAATGCTTCAAATCATAAGTTTAACATATTTAAGTTAATTATTCCCCTCTATCTTACTGAAGTCTACATAAAGCCTTAACAGCATAACGGCAGTGCATTTAGAAGAATTCCGTTATCTTATATTTATGTATAAAGTCGATTTTGTTGTATTTACACATTTAGCAATCGATATCGAAATGCTTCAAACCATTAGTTTAACATATTTAAAATAATTAACCTTCTTTAACGTATTGAAGGTGATATAAAGCCATGGCGGCATAACGGCAGTGCATTTAGAAGAAATTCGTAATCTTATGTTTAGGTATAAATTCGATTTTCTTGTATATACACATTAAGCAATCGATAACGAAATGCTTCAAATCGATAGTTTAACATATTTAAGGTTATTAGCCTTCTTTATCTTACTGAAGTTTAGATAAAGCCATAACGGTATAACGGCAGTGCATTTAGAAAAATTCCGTAATCTTATATTTAGGTATAAAGTCGATTTTGTTGTATATATACATTTAGCAATCGATATCAATATGCTTCAACTCATTAGTTTAACATATTTAAGTTAATAAACCTTCTTTAACGATCTGAAGTTGGCATATAGCCATGGCGGCATAGCGGCAGTGCATGAAAAGAATTCCGTAATCTTATATATAGGTATAAAATTGATTTTCTTGTATATACTCATTTTGCTATCGATATCGAAATGCTTCAAATCATTAGTTTAATTTGGAAAAATCCCGTAATCTTATATTTAGGTATAAAGTCGATTTTCTTGTATATATGCATTTAGAAATCGATATCGAAATGCTTCAAATCATTAGTTTAACATATTTAAGTTAAATTACCTTCTTTAACCTACCGAAAGTGACATGAAGCCATGGCGGCATAACGGCGGTGCATGTAGAAGAATTAAGTAATTTTATATTTAGGTATAAAATCGATTTGTTGTATAAAGACATTTAGCAATCGATATCGAAATGCTTGAGATCATTAGTTTAACATATTTAAGTTAATTCACCCTATTATCTTCCTGAAGTCTACATAAAGCCTTAACGGCATAACGGCAGTGCATTTAGAAGAATTCCGTAATCTTATATTTTGGTATAAAATCGAATTTCTTGTATATATGCATTAAGAAATCGATATCGAAATGCTTTAAATCATTAGTTTAACATACTTAAGTTAATTCACCCTATTTATCTTCCTGAAGTCTACATAAAGCCTTAACGGCATAACGGCAGTGCATTTAGAAGAATTACGTAATCTTATATTTAGGTATAAAGTCGATTTTCTTGTATATACTCATTAAGCAATCGATATCGAAATACTACAAATCATTATTTTAACATATTTAAGTTAATTAATCCCGTCTATCTTACTGAAGTCCACATGAAGCCTTAACGGCATAACGGCAGTGCATTTAGAAGAAATTTGTAATTTTATATTTAGGTATAAATTCGATTTTCTTGTATATTCACATTAAGCAATCGATAACGAAATTCTTCAAATCGATAGTTTAACATATTTAAGGTTATTAACCTTCTTTATCTTACTGAAGTTTACATAAAGCCATAACGGTATAACGGCAGTGCATTTAGAAGAATTCCGTAATCTTATATTTAGGTATAAAGTCGATTTTGTTGTATACCTACATTTAGCAATCGATATCAAGATGCTTTAACTCAATAGTTTAACATATTTAAGTTAATAAACCTTCTTTAACGATCTGAAGTTGGCATATAGCCATGGCGGCATAGCGGCAGTGCATGAAAAGAATTCCGTAAACTTATATATAGGTATAAAATTGATTTTCTTGTATATACTCATTTTGCTATCGATATTGAAATGCTTCAAATCATTAGTTTAATATATTAAGTTAATAAACATTTTTTAGCTTACTGAAGTCTACATAAAGCCTTGACGGTATAATGGCAGTGCATTTAGAAGAATTCCGTAATGTTATAATTTTATACTTAGGTATAAAGTCGATTTTCTTGTATTTACACATTTAGCAATCGATATCGAAATGCTTCAAACCACTAGTTTAACATATTTACAATAATTAACCTTCTTTAACGTATTGAAGGTGATAAAAAGCCATGGCGGCATATCGACAGTACATTTGGAAGAATTCCGTAATCTTATATTTAGGTATATGTAAAGTCGATTTTCTTGTACATACACATTTAGTAATCGATATCGAAATGCTTCAAATAATTAGTTTAACATATTAAAGTTAATAAACCTTCTTTAACGAACCGAAGATAACATAAAGCCATAACGGCATAACGGCAGTATATTTATATGAATTCCGCTATCTTATATTTAGGTATAAAGTCGATATTTTTGTACATACACATTCAGCAATCGATATCGAAATGCTTCAAATCATTAGTTTAACATATTTAAGTTAATTAACCCCTTTTTTCATACTGAAGTCTACAAAAGCCTTAACGGCATAACGGCAGTGCATTTAGAAGAATTTTATAATCTTATATTCAGGCATAAAGTCGATTTTCTTGTATATACTCATTTAGCAATCGATATCGAAATGCTTCAAATCATTAGTTTTACATTTTCAAGTTGTTTATAATAAACCTTCCTTAACGCACTGAAGTCTACATAAAGCCTTAACGGTATAACTGCAGTGCATTTAAAAGAATTTCGTAATCTTATATTTAGGTACAAAGTCGATTTTTTTGTATTTACATATTTAGCAATCGATATCGAAATGCTTCAAATCCTAAGTTTAACATATTCAAGTTAATTAACCCTATCTATCTTAGTGAAGTCTACATAAAGCCTTAACGGCATAACGGCAGTGCGTTTAGAAGAATTCCTTTATCTTATATTTAGATATAAATTCGATTTTCTTGTATATACACATTAAGCAAGCGATATCGAAATGCTTCAAATCATTAGTTTAACATATTTAAGTTATTTAACCTTCTTTAACATATTGAAGTTGATATAAAGCCATGGTGGCATAACGGCAGTGCATGTAGAAGAATTCCGTAATCTTATATTCAGGTATAAAGTCGATTTTCTTGTATATACACATTTAGCTATGGATATCGAAATGCTTCAAATCATTAGTTTAACATATTAAGTTAATAAACATTTTTTAGCTTGATGAGGTCTACATAAAGCCTTAACGGTATAACGGCAGTGCATTTAGAAGAAATCCGTAATGTTATAATTTTATATTTAGGTATAAAGTCGATTTTGTTGTATTTACACATTTAGCAGTCGATATCGAAATGCTTCAAACCATTAGTTTAACATATTTAAAATAATTAAACTTCTTTACCGTATTGTAGTTGACACAAACCATGGCGGCATAACGACAGTACATTTGCAAGAATTCCGTAATATTATATTTAGGTATATGTAAAGTCGATTTTCTTGTATATACACATTTAGCATTCGATGTCGAAATGCTTCAAATCATTAGTTTTACATTTTCAAGTTATTTGGAATAAACCTTCTTTAACACACTGAAGTCTACATAAAGCCTTAACGGTATAACTGCAATGCATTTAGAAGAATTTCGTAATCTTATATTAAGGTATATAGTCGATTTTCTTGTATTTACATATTTAGCAATCGATATCGAAATGCTTTAAATCATTAGTTTAACATATTTATGTTAATTAACCAACTTTAACGTATTGAAGGTGAAATAAAGCCATGGCGGCATAACGACAGTAATTTGGAAGAATTCCGTAACCTTATATTTAGGTATAAAGTCGATCTTCTTGAATATATGCATTTAGCAATCGATATCGAAATGCTTCAACTCATTAGTTTAACATATTTTAGTTAACAACCCACTTTAACGAACTGAAGTTGACATAAAGCCATGGCGGATTAACGGCAGTGCATTTGGAAGAATTCCGTTATCCTATCTTTAGGTATAAAGTCAAATTTCTTGTACTAGCACATTTAGCAATCGATATCGAAATGCTTCAAATCATTAGTTTAACATATTTAAGTTAAATTACCTTCTTTAACCTACCGAAAGTGACATGAAGCCATGGCGGCATAACGGCGGTGCATGTAGAAGAATTCCGTAATTTTATATTTAGGTATAAAATCGATTTGTTGTATAAACAAAATTTAGCAATCGATATCGAAATGCTTAAAGATCATTGGTTTAACATATTTAAGTTAATTCACCTATTTATCTTTAAAGGGTCTACATAAAGCCTTAACGGCATAACGGCAGTGCATTTAGAAGAATTCCGTAATCTTATATTTAGGTAAAAATCTTTTATTTAGTTTTAAAAGCAATCGATATCGAAATGTTTCAAATCATTATTTTAAGATATTTAAGTTAATAAAGCCTTCTTTAACGCACTGAATTTGACATAAAGCCATGGCGGTATAACGGCAGTGCATGTAGAAGAATTCCGTAATCTTACTTTAGGTATAAATTCGATTTTGTTGTATATACACATTTAGCAATCGATATCAAAGATGCTTAAAACTCATTAGTTTAACATATTTAAGTTAAATAAACCTTCTTCGAAGAACTGAAGTTGGCATAAAGCCTGGCGGCATAACGGCAGTGCATGTAGAAGAATTCCGTTATCTTATATTTAGGTATAAAGTCGATTTTTTGTATATACACATTTAGCAATCGATATCGAAATGCTTCAAATCATTAGGTTAACATATTTAAGTTAATTAACCATCTTTAACGCATTGAAGGTAAATAAAGCCATGGCGGCATAACGACAGTACATTTGGAAGAATTCCTTTAACCCTTTATGTTTAGGTATAAAGTCGGTTTCTTGTGTTAGCATTTAACAATCGATATCGAAATGCTTCAAATCATTAGTTTTACATTTTAATTTTTTAAATAAACCTTCTTTAACGCACTGAAGTTACATAAAGCCATGGCGGTATAACGGCAGTGCATTTAGAAGAATTCCGTAATCTTATATTTAGGTATAAAGTCGATTCTCTTGTATATACACATTTCGCAATCGATATCGAAATGCTTCAATCATTGGTTTAACATATTTAAGTTAATAAACCTTCTTTAAGCGCTGAAGATAATAAAAGCCGTGGCGGTATAACGGCAGTGCATTTGGAAAAAATTCCGTAATCTTGTGTTTAGGTATAAAGTCGATTTTCTTGTATATACACATTTAGCAATTGATATCGAAATGCTTCAATTCATTAGGTTAACATATTTAAGTTAATAAACCTTCTTTAACGAACTGAAGTTGTCATAAAGCCATGGCGGCATAACGGAAAGCATTTAGAAGAATTCCGTTATCTTATATTTAGGAAATAAAGTCGATTTTCTTGATTTACATATTTAGCAATCGATATCGAAATGCTTCAAATCATTATTTTTAATATTTAAAGTTAATAAACTTTTTTTAAAGCGCACTGAAATTAACATAAAGCCATGGCGGTATAACGGCAGTGCTTTTAAAGAAGAATTCTGTAATCTTATATTTAGGTAAAAGAGTCGATTTTCTTGTATATATACATTTAGCAATCGATATCGAAATGCTTCAAATCATTAGTTTAACATATTTAAGTTAATAAACCTTCTTTAACGAACTGAAGTTGACATAAAGCCATGGCGGAAAAAGCGGCAGTGCATTTGGAAGAATTCCGTAATCTTATATTTAGGTATAAAGTCGATTTTGTTGTATTTACACATTTAGCAATCGATATTGAGAAGCTTCAATTCATTAGTTTAACATATTTAAGTTAATAAACCTTCTTCAACGCACTGAAGTTGTCATAAAGCCATGGCGGCATAACGGCAGTGCATTTAGAAGAATTCCGTAATCTTATATTTAGGTATAAAGTCGATTTTCTTGTATATACTCATTTATCAATCGATATCGAAATGCTTCAAATCATTAGTTTAATATATTAAAGTTAATAAAGTTTCTTTAGCGCACTGAAAATAACATAAAGCCATGGCGGCATAACGGCAGTGCCTTTAGAAGAATTCCGTAATCTTATATTTAGGTATAAAGTCGATTTTGTTGTATTTATACATTTAGCAATCGATATCGAAATGCTTCAAACCATTAGTTTAACATTTTTAAAAGTTAATAAAACCTTCTTTAACGTATTGAAGGTGATATAAAGCCATGGCGGCATAACGGCAGTGCATTTGGAAGAATTCCGTAATCTTATATTTAGGTATAAAGTCGATTTTCTTGTATATACTCATTTATCAATCGATATCGAAATGCTTAAAATTCATTAGTTTAATATATTTAAGTTAATAAACCCTTCTTTAGCGCACTGAAAATAACATAAAGCCATGGCGGCATAACGGCAGTGCATTTAGAAGAATTCCGTAATCTTATATTTAGGTAAAAAAGTCGATTTTCTTGTATATACTCATTTATCAATCGATATCGAAATGCTTCAAATCATTAGTTTAATATATTAAAGTTAATAAAGTTTCTTTAGCGCACTGAAAATAACATAAAGCCATGGCGGCATAACGGCAGTATTTGGAAGAATTCCGTAATCTTATATTTATGTATAAAGTCGATTTTGTTGTATTTACACATTTAGCAATCGATATCGAAATGCTTCAAACCATTAGTTTAACATATTTAAAATAATTAACCTTCTTTAACGTATTGAAGGTGATATAAAGCCATGGCGGCATAACGACAGTACATGTGGAAGAATTCCGTAATCTTATATTTATGTATAAAGTCGATTTTCTTGTATATACTCATTTAGCAATCGATATCGAAATGCTTCAAATCATTAGTTTAACATATTTAAGTTAATTAACCTCTCTATCTTACTGAAGTCTACGAAAGCCTTAACGGCATAACGGCAGTGCATTTAGAAGAATTCCGTAATCTTATATTTAGGTATAAAGTCGATTTTCTTGTATATACTCATTTATCAATCGATATCGAAATGCTTCAAATCATTAGTTTAATATATTAAAGTTAATAAGCTTCTTTAGCGCACTGAAAATAACATAAAGCCATGGCGGCATAACGGCAGTGCATGTAGAAGAATTCCGTAATCTTATATTTAGGTATAAAGTCGATTTTCTTGTATATACACATTTAGCAATCGATATCGAAATGCTTCAAATCATTAGTTTAACATATTTAAGTTAATAAACCTTCTTTAATGCACTGAAGTCTTCATAAAGCCTTAACGGTATAACAGCAGCGCATTTAGAAGAATTCCGTATTCTTATATTTAGGTATAAAGTCGATTTTGTTGTATATACGCATTTAGCAATCGACATCGAAATGCTTCAAATCATTAGTTTAACATATTCAAGTTAATTAACCCTCTCTGTTTACTGAAGTCTACATAAAGCCTTAACGGCATAACGGCAGTGCCTTTAGAAGAATTCCGTTATCTTATATCCAGGTATAAAGTCGATTTTGTTGTATTTACACATTTAGCAATCGATATCGAAATGCTTCAAATCATTAGTTTAACATATTTAAGTTAATAAACCTTCTTTAATGCACTGAAGTCTTCATAAAGCCTTAACGGTATAACTGCAGTGCATTTAGAAGAATTCCGTATTCTTATATTTAGGTATAAAGTCGATTTTCTTGTATTTACATATTAAGCAATCGATATCGAAATGCTTCAAATCATTAGTTTAACATATTCAAGTTAATTAACCCTCTCTGTCTTACTGAAGTCTACATAAAGCCTTAACGGCATAACGGCAGAGCATTTAGAAGAATTCCGTTATCTTATATTTAGGTATAAATTTGATTTTCTTGTATGTACATATTTAGCAAGCGATATCGAAATGCTTCAAATTATTAGTTTAACATATTTAAGTTAATTAACCTTCTTTAACGTATTGAAGTTGATATAAAGCCATGGCGGCATAACGGCAGTGCATTTAGAACAATTTCGTAATCTTATATTTAGGTATAAATTTGATTTTCTTGTATATACACTAGAGTGGGTCAATTTGTATGGAGCAAAAAAAATGCACCAAGCGGTTATCAAAATCGTAAACTACGATGAATTCTAAGAAAATTTGCCCAAAAAACCATGGCTCTAAAATCAAAACGGAGCCTCCGGTTTTTAACGAGAAACTTTTCATTTTGTTTTTTTTTTTTTTTTCAATAAATGAAATGGAAAATAGTAACAACTACTGGAGCCGAAAACATCAAGCTGTGACCGTACAGGTGCTGCTACACCTTCTCAGCAGCGTTCTTTTTATGATGCATATCAAGTTGATCTTAAGATCTCTATATACTTGCAATTTTGAGAAAGTGCTCTACACAAATTTAAAACATTCAAAAATGTTATTGAATCTTTTAAGAAAACTAACAGCAGTGGTTATGTCTGGATTTGTTCGAAATGAAATTCCAACAGCTTTAGAAGCTGTATAGATAACGGTCTAATTTTGATGTTTAGATTAATGTTAAAAAAGTTTTTTATGAAATTGGCCATTAAATCATCAATACACAAGAAATGTAAAAGCTCATGGGTTTTGTAATTTTAAGAAATAAAACGTTGTGACCCTTAAAAATAAATTAGATATTTATAAAATAATAGTATTTAGATCGGGTTTTAAAAAGCTTCGGTGATCGGACGAGAACCGATGTATTCAGCGTGGTATGGTCGTTGGCCGCTGTGGTCGGTGTGTGTATATCTTACCTATCCACCCATAAAAATTAAAATAATAATAAATAAAATTCAAACTTTAATAGCTTTCATCTTCCGCGAAACCGTATTGCAGTTAACAATATCATTTTATATCTATATATAAAGCAAAAACTTAAGTGTTAAGGGCCAAAAAAATATAATATACTTCTAAAGTTCAGAATTAATTAGTTTTAAGGTCTTGTTTGCTGTCCATCCTAGATTTTGCGTTTCGACTTGCAACCGTGACTGCCATAACACCATCGCGATTTTTTTCTATAGTTCGACGTGAAACGCTAGTCAGCAGTTGCACAAAGCGCTCGGTTCCTTGAATATGTGGAGGAATTTGTGGATCCGGAAGTGGAGGATTGTCAAATTCTATGTATTCGAGCAAATGGTCATAGGGTATGTTTGCAGTGAAGGGCGGCTCCGACAAAATGCTATTGTTATCTAAGTTTATCATCTCAACATAATCAGTGCAGTCAAAATTTATAGTTGGTTTTTTGTAAGCTCTTAATTTTGTTGGGTCGTAAAGTTTTTCACGATAGTACAAATTTTTTTTTAAAGCCCTCTGGCGCACTTCCTTTCTGGCATCAAAAAGCATTGTTAGTAGAACATTTTCTGAATGTGCAAAATATGAGTTATTTTGAACACCATTATTTACAATTTCGCGCAGATTTTGTGGGAAATATTGCGTTGAACAAATATGTTTACATAAACTCTGTCTGACACACCAAATCTGTCGCACATCATAGCATAATTGGGGGTATGTATACCAAATTTGAACGAAATCGGTGGGGTGGTTCCAAAAATATGCATATGAACTCATAAGTGGGCAGTGCCACGCCCCTATAAAAAATTTCTGTACTGTCGAATTTTCTGCTTAAATACAACATCGCACACCAAATTTCAGCAAATTAGCTTCCATAGCCACAAAACAAGCAAACAATCGACAGTGGAATAGGAATTGGATTTTTTTTTACAAAATACAATATACGAAATTTTCTCGCTAAAAACCGGAGGGTCGATTTTCATTTTAGACCCATGGTTTCTTGGGCAAATTTTCTTAGAATTCATCGTAGTTTACGATTTTGATAACCGCTTTGTCAAGAAAAAAATTGACCCACTCTAATATACACATTAAGCAATCGATAACGAAATGCTTCAAATCGATAATTTAATATATCTAAGGTTATTAACCTTCTTTATCTTACTGAAGTTTACATAAAGCCATAACGGTATAACGGCAGTGCATTTGGAAGAATTCCGTAATCTTATATTAAGGCAAAAAGTCGATTTTGTTGTATATGCACATTAAGCAATCGATATTGAGAAGCTTCAATTCATTAGTTTAACATATTTAAGTTAATAAACCTTCTTCAACGCACTGAAGTTGTCATAAAGCCATGGCGGCATAACGGCAGTGCATTTAGAAGAATTCCGTAATCTTATATTTAGGTATAAAGTCGATTTTCTTGTATATACTCATTTATCAATCGATATCGAAATGCTTCAAATCATTAGTTTAATATATTAAAGTTAATAAAGCTTCTTTAGCGCACTGAAAATAACATAAAGCCATGGCGGCATAACGACAGTACATGTGGAAGAATTCCGTAATCTTATATTTATGTATAAAGTCGATTTTGTTGTATTTACACATTTAGCAATCGATATCGAAATGCTTCAAACCATTAGTTTAACATATTTAAAATAATTAACCTTCTTTAACGTATTGAAGGTGATATAAAGCCATGGCAGGCATAACGACAGTACATGCGGAAGAATTCCGTAATCTTATATTTATGTATAAAGTCGATTTTCTTGTATATACTCATTTAGCAATCGATATCGAAATGCTTCAAATCATTAGTTTAACATATTTAAGTTAATTAACCCTCTCTATCTTACTGAAGTCTACGAAAGCCTTAACGGCATAACGGCAGTGCATTTAGAAGAATTCCGTAATCTTATATTTAGGTATAAAGTCGATTTTCTTGTATATACTCATTTATCAATCGATATCGAAATGCTTCAAATCATTAGTTTAATATATTAAAGTTAATAAAGTTTCTTTAGCGCACTGAAAATAACATAAAGCCATGGCGGCATAACGGCAGTGCCTTTAGAAGAATTCCGTAATGTTATATTTAGGTATAAAGTCGATTTTGTTGTATTTACACATTTAGCAATCGATATCGAAATGCTTCAAACCATTAGTTTAACATATTTAAAATAATTTAACCTTCTTTAACGTATTGAAGGTGATATAAAGCCATGGCAGCAAAACGACAGTACATGTGGAAGAATTCCGTAATCTTATATTTATGTATAAAGTCGATTTTGTTGTATATACGCATTTAGCAATTGACATCGCGATGCTTCAATTCATTAGTTTAACATATTTAAGTTAATAAACCTTCTTCAACGAACTGAAGTTGTCATAAAGCCATGGCGGCATAACGGCAACGCATGTAGAAGAATTCCGTTATCTTATATTTAGGTAAAAAGTCGATTTTCTTGTATTTACATATTTAGCAATCGATATCGAAATGCTTCAAATCATTAGTTTAACATATTTAAGTTAATAAACCTTTAACGCACAGAGGTCTAAATAAAGCCTTAACGGTATAACTGCAGTGCATTTAAAAGAATTCTGTAATCTTATATTTAGGTATAGAGTCGATTTTCTTGTATATATACATTTAGAAATCGATATCGAAATGCTTCAAATCATTAGTTTAACATATTTAAGTTAACAAACCTACTTTAACGAACTGAAGTTGACATAAAGCCATGGCGGAATAGCGGCAGTGCATTTGGAAGAATTCCGTAATCTTATATTTAGGTATAAAGTCGATTTTGTTGTATTTACACATTTAGCAATCGATATTGAGAAGCTTCAATTCATTAGTTTAACATATTTAAGTTAATAAACCTTCTTCAACGCACTGAAGTTGTCATAAAGCCATGGCGGCATAACGGCAGTGCATTTAGAAGAATTCCGTAATCTTATATTTAGGTATAAAGTCGATTTTCTTGTATATACTCATTTATCAATCGATATCGAAATGCTTCAAATCATTAGTTTAATATATTAAAGTTAATAAAGTTTCTTTAGCGCACTGAAAATACATAAAGCCATGGCGGCATAACGGCAGTGCCTTTAGAAGAATTCCGTAATGTTATATTTAGGTATAAAGTCGATTTTGTTGTATTTACACATTTAGCAATCGATATCGAAATGCTTCAAACCATTAGTTTAACATATTTAAAATAATTAACCTTCTCTAACGTATTGAAGGTGATATAAAGCCATGGCGGCATAACGACAGTGCATGTGGAAGAATTCCGTAATCTTATATTTATGTATAAAGTCGATTTTCTTGTATATACTCATTTATCAATCGATATCGAAATGCTTCAAATCATTAGTTTAATATATAAAAGTTAATAAAGCTTCTTTAGCGCACTGAAAATAACATAAAGCCATGGCGGCATAACGGCAGTGCATTTAGAAGAATTCTGTAATCTTATATTTAGGTATAAAGTCGATTTTCTTGTATATACTCATTTATCAATCGATATCGAAATGCTTCAAATCATTAGTTTAATATATTAAAGTTAATAAAGCTTCTTTAGCGCACTGAAAATAACATAAAGCCATGGCGGCATAACGACAGTATATGTGGAAGAATTCCGTAATCTTATATTTATGTATAAAGTCGATTTTGTTGTATTTACACATTTAGCAATCGATATCGAAATGCTTCAAACCATTAGTTTAACATATTTAAAATAATTAACCTTCTTTAACGTATTGAAGGTGATATAAAGCCATGGCGGCATAACGACAGTACATGTGGAAGAATTCCGTAATCTTATATTTATGTATAAAGTCGATTTTCTTGTATATACTCATTTAGCAATCGATATCGAAATGCTTCAAATCATTAGTTTAACATATTTAAGTTAATTAACCCTCTCTATCTTACTGAAGTCTACGAAAGCCTTAACGGCATAACGGCAGTGCATTTAGAAGAATTCCGTAATCTTATATTTAGGTATAAAGTCGATTTTCTTGTATATACTCATTTATCAATCGATATCGAAATGCTTCAAATCATTAGTTTAATATATTAAAGTTAATAAAGCTTCTTTAGCGCACTGAAAATAACATAAAGCCATGGCGGCATAACGGCAGTGCATGTAGAAGAATTCCGTAATCTTATATTTAGGTATAAAGTCGATTTTCTTGTATATACACATTTAGCAATCGATATCGAAATGCTTCAAATCATTAGTTTAACATATTTAAGTTAATAAACCTTCTTTAATGCACTGAAGTCTTCATAAAGCCTTAACGGTATAACAGCAGCGCATTTAGAAGAATTCCGTATTCTTATATTTAGGTATAAAGTCGATTTTGTTGTATATACGCATTTAGCAATCGACATCGAAATGCTTCAAATCATTAGTTTAACATATTCAAGTTAATTAACCCTCTCTGTCTTACTGAAGTCTACATAAAGCCTTAACGGCATAACGGCAGTGCCTTTAGAAGAATTCCGTTATCTTATATCCAGGTATAAAGTCGATTTTGTTGTATTTACACATTTAGCAATCGATATCGAAATGCTTCAAATCATTAGTTTAACATATTTAAGTTAATAAACCTTCTTTAATGCACTGAAGTCTTCATTAAGCCTTAACGGTATAACTGCAGTGCATTTAGAAGAATTCCGTATTCTTATATTTAGGTATAAAGTCGATTTTCTTGTATTTACATATTAAGCAATCGATATCGAAATGCTTCAAATCATTAGTTTAACATATTCAAATTAATTAACCCTCTCTGTCTTACTGAAGTCTACATAAAGCCTTAACGGCATAACGGCAGAGCATTTAGAAGAATTCCGTTATCTTATATTTAGGTATAAATTTGATTTTCTTGTATGTACATATTTAGCAAGCGATATCGAAATGCTTCAAATTATTAGCTTAACATATTTAAGTTAATTAACCTTCTTTAACGTATTGAAGTTGATATAAAGCCATGGCGGCATAACGGCAGTGCATTTAGAACAATTTCGTAATCTTATATTTAGGTATAAATTTGATTTTCTTGTATATACACTAGAGTGGGTCAATTTGTATGGAGCAAAAAAAATGCACCAAGCGGTTATCAAAATCGTAAACTACGATGAATTCTAAGAAAATTTGCCCAAGAAACCATGGCTCTAAAATCAAAACGGAGCCTCCGGTTTTTAACGAGAAACTTTTCATTTTGTTTTTTTTTTTTTTTCAATAAATGAAATGGAAAATAGTAACAACTACTGGAGCCGAAAACATCAAGCTGTGACCGTACAGGTGCTGCTACACCTTCTCAGCAGCGTTCTTTTTGTGATGCATATCAAGTTGATCTTAAGATCTCTATATACTTGCAATTTTGAGAAAGTGCTCTACACAAATTTAAAACATTCAAAAATGTTATTGAATCTTTTAAGAAAACTAACAGCAGTGGTTATGTCTGGATTTGTTCGAAATGAAATTCCAACAGCTTTAGAAGCTGTATAGATAACGGTCTAATTTTGATGTTTAGATTAATGTTAAAAAAGTTTTTTATGAAATTGGCCATTAAATCATCAATACACAAGAAATGTAAAAGCTCATGGGTTTTGTAATTTTAAGAAATAAAACGTTGTGACCCTTAAAAATAAATTAGATATTTATAAAATAATAGTATTTAGATCGGGTTTTAAAAAGCTTCGGTGATCGGACGAGAACCGATGTATTCAGCGTGGTATGGTCGTTGGCCGCTGTGGTCGGTGTGTGTATATCTTACCTATCCACCCATAAAAATTAAAATAATAATAAATAAAATTCAAACTTTAATAGCTTTCATCTTCCGCGAAACCGTATTGCAGTTAACAATATCATTTTATATCTATATATAAAGCAAAAACTTAAGTGTTAAGGGCCAAAAAAATATAATATACTTCTAAAGTTCAGAATTAGTTAGTTTTAAGGTCTTGTTTGCTGTCCATCCTAGATTTTGCGTTTCGACTTGCAACCGTGACTGCCATAACACCATCGCGATTTTTTTCTATAGTTCGACGTGAAACGCTAGTCAGCAGTTGCACAAAGCGCTCGGTTCCTTGAATATGTGGAGGAATTTGTGGATCCGGAAGTGGAGGATTGTCAAATTCTATGTATTCGAGCAAATGGTCATAGGGTATGTTTGCAGTGAAGGGCGGCTCCGACAAAATGCTATTGTTATCTAAGTTTATCATCTCAACATAATCAGTGCAGTCAAAATTTATAGTTGGTTTTTTGTAAGCTCTTAATTTTGTTGGGTCGTAAAGTTTTTCACGATAGTACAAATTTTTTTTTAAAGCCCTCTGGCGCACTTCCTTTCTGGCATCAAAAAGCATTGTTAGTAGAACATTTTCTGAATGTGCAAAATATGAGTTATTTTGAACACCATTATTTACAATTTCGCGCAGATTTTGTGGGAAATATTGCGTTGAACAAATATGTTTACATAAACTCTGTCTGACACACCAAATCTGTCGCACATCATAGCATAATTGGGGGTATGTATACCAAATTTGAACGAAATCGGTGGGGTGGTTCCAAAAATATGCATATGAACTCATAAGTGGGCAGTGCCACGCCCCCTATAAAAAATTTCTGTACTGTCGAATTTTCTGCTTAAATACAACATCGCACACCAAATTTCAGCAAATTAGCTTCCATAGCCACAAAACAAGCAAACAATCGACAGTGGAATAGGAATTGGATTTTTTTTTTACAAAATACAATATACGAAATTTTCTCGCTAAAAACCGGAGGGTCGATTTTCATTTTAGACCCATGGTTTCTTGGGCAAATTTTCTTAGAATTCATCGTAGTTTACGATTTTGATAACCGCTTTGTCAAGAAAAAAATTGACCCACTCTAATATACACATTAAGCAATCGATAACGAAATGCTTCAAATCGATAATTTAATATATCTAAGGTTATTAACCTTCTTTATCTTACTGAAGTTTACATAAAGCCATAACGGTATAACGGCAGTGCATTTGGAAGAATTCCGTAATCTTATATTAAGGCAAAAAGTCGATTTTGTTGTATATGCACATTAAGCAATCGATATTGAGAAGCTTCAATTCATTAGTTTAACATATTTAAGTTAATAAACCTTCTTCAACGCACTGAAGTTGTCATAAAGCCATGGCGGCATAACGGCAGTGCATTTAGAAGAATTCCGTAATCTTATATTTAGGTATAAAGTCGATTTTCTTGTATATACTCATTTATCAATCGATATCGAAATGCTTCAAATCATTAGTTTAATATATTAAAGTTAATAAAGCTTCTTTAGCGCACTGAAAATAACATAAAGCCATGGCGGCATAACGACAGTACATGTGGAAGAATTCCGTAATCTTATATTTATGTATAAAGTCGATTTTGTTGTATTTACACATTTAGCAATCGATATCGAACTGCTTCAAACCATTAGTTTAACATATTTAAAATAATTAACCTTCTTTAACGTATTGAAGGTGATATAAAGCCATGGCAGCATAACGACAGTACATGTGGAAGAATTCCGTAATCTTATATTTATGTATAAAGTCGATTTTCTTGTATATACTCATTTAGCAATCGATATCGAAATGCTTCAAATCATTAGTTTAACATATTTAAGTTAATTAACCCTCTCTATCTTACTGAAGTCTACGAAAGCCTTAACGGCATAACGGCAGTGCATTTAGAAGAATTCCGTAATCTTATATTTAGGTATAAAGTCGATTTTCTTGTATATACTCATTTATCAATCGATATCGAAATGCTTCAAATCATTAGTTTAATATATTAAAGTTAATAAAGCTTCTTTAGCGCACTGAAAATAACATAAAGCCATGGCGGCATAACGGCAGTGCATGTAGAAGAATTCCGTAATCTTATATTTAGGTATAAAGTCGATTTTCTTGTATATACACATTTAGCAATCGATATCGAAATGCTTCAAATCATTAGTTTAACATATTTAAGTTAATAAACCTTCTTTAATGCACTGAAGTCTTCATAAAACCTTAACGGTATAACTGCAGTGCATTTAGAAGAATTTAGTATTCTTATATTTAGGTATAAAGTCGATTTTCTTGTATTTACATATTAAGCAATCGACATCGAAATGCTTCAAATCATTAGTTTAACATATTCAAGTTAATTAACCCTCTCTGTCTTACTGAAGTCTACATAAAGCCTTAACGGCATAACGGCAGTGCCTTTAGAAGAATTCCGTAATCTTATATCCAGGTATAAAGTCGATTTTGTTGTATTTACACATTTAGCAATCGATATCGAAATGCTTCAAATCATTAGTTTAACATATTTAAGTTAATAAACCTTCTTTAATGCACTGAAGTCTTCATAAAGCCTTAACGGTATAACTGCAGTGCATTTAGAAGAATTCCGTATTCTTATATTTAGGTATAAAGTCGATTTTCTTGTATTTACATATTAAACAATCGATATCAAAATGCTTCAAATCATTAGTTTAACATATTCAAGTTAATTAACCCTCTCTGTCTTACTGAAGTCTACATAAAGCCTTAACGGCATAACGGCAGAGCATTTAGAAGAATTCCGTTATCTTATTTAGGTATAAATTCGATTTTCTTGTATATACACATTAAGCAATCGATAACGAAATGCGTCAAACCATTACTTTACCATATTTAAAATAATTAACCTTCTTTAACGTATTGAAGGTGATATAAAGCCATGGCGGCATAACGACAGTACATGTTGAAGAGTTCCGTAATCTTATATTTAGGTATGAAGTCAATTCTCTTGTATATATAGATTTCGCAATCGATATCGAAATGCTTCAGATAACTGGTTTAACATATTTAAGTTAATAAACCTCCTTTAGTGTACTGAAGTTGACATAAAGCCATAACTGCACTGCATTTAGAAGAATTCCGTAGTCTTATATCTAGGCATAAAGTCGATTTTCTTGTATATACACATTTTGTAATCGATATCATATACACATTAAGCAAGCGATATCGAAATGCTACAAATCATTAGTTTAATATATTTAAAATAACTATCCTTCCTTAACGTACTGAAGGTGATATAAAGCCACGGCGGCCTAACGACAGTGCATTTAGAAGAATTCCGTAATCTTATATTTAGGTATAAAGTCGATTTTCTTTTACATACACATTTAGCAATCGATATCGAAATGCTCAAATCATTAGTTTAACATATTTAAGTTAATAAACCTTCTTTATCTTAATGAAATTTATATAAAGCCATAACGGCATAACGGCAGTGCATTTAGAAGAATTACGTAATCTTATATTTAGGTATAAAGTCGATTTTCTTGTATATACGCATTTAGCAATCGATATTGAAATGCTTCAAATCATTAGTTTAACATATTTAAGTTAATAAACTTTCTTTAACGAACTGAAGTTGGCATAAAGCCATGGCGGCATAACGACAGTGCATGTAGAAGAACTCCGTTATCTTATATTTAGGTATAAAGCCGCTTTTCTTGTATTTACACAATTAGCAATCGATCTCGATATGCTTCAAATCATTAGTTTAACATATTTAAGATAGCAAACTTCTTTTACTTATTGAAGGTGATATAAAACCATGACGGCATAACGACAGTACATTTGGAAGAAAGCCGTAATCTTATATTTAGGTATAAAATCGATTTTCTTGTATATATGCATTTAGCAATCGATATCGAAAAGCTTCAAATCATTAATTTAACATATTTAAGCTAATAAACCTTCTTTAACGAACAGAAGTTAACATAAAGCCATAACGGCATAACGGCAGTGCATTTAGAAGAATTCCGTAATCTTGTATTTAGGTATAAAGTCGATTTTCTTGTATATACACTTTTAGCAGTCGATATCGAAATCCTTCAAATCAT
Organism: Bactrocera correcta; assembly: GCA_027475135.1. Lineage (NCBI taxonomy): Eukaryota > Metazoa > Arthropoda > Insecta > Diptera > Tephritidae > Bactrocera > Bactrocera correcta. The sequence goes on along the minus strand of JAPZAG010000413.1, from coordinate 20,679 downwards.
TAGTTTAACATATTTAAGTTAATTAACCCTCCTTATCTGACTGAAGTCTACAAAAGCCTTAACGGCATAACGGCAGTGCATTTATAAGAATTCGGTTATCTTATATTTAGGTATAAAGTAGATTTTCTTGTATATACTCATTTAGCAATCGACATCGAAATGCTTCAAATCATTAGTTTAGAATATTTAAGTTAATAAACTTTAAAGAACTGAAGTTGGCATTTAGAAGAATTCCGTAATCTTATGTTTAGGTATAAAGTCGATTTTCTTGTATATATGCATTAAGAAATCGATATCGAAATGCTTCAAATAACTGGTTTAACACATTTAAGTTAAAAACCTTCTCTAACGAACTGAAGTTAACATAAAGCCATAACGGCATAACGGCAAAGCATTTAGGTATAAAGTCGATTTTCTTTTATATACACAATTAGCAGTCGATATCAAAATGCTTCAAACCATTAGTTTAACATATTTAAGTTAATAAAGCTTCTTTAACGAACTGAAGTTGGCATAAAGTCATGGCGGCATAACGGCAGTGCATTTAGAAGAATTCCGTAATCTTAAATTTAGGTATAAAGTCGATTTTCTTTTATATACACAATTAGCAGTCGATATCAAAATGCTTCAAACCATTAGTTTAACATATTTAAGTTAATAAAGCTTCTTTAACGAAATGAAGTTGGCATAAAGTCATGGCGGCTTAACGGCAGTGCATGTAGAAGAATTCCGTAATCTTATATTTAGGTATAAAGTCGAGTTTTCTTGTATATACACATTTAGCAATCGATATCGAAATGCTTCAAATCATTAGTTTAACATATTTAAGTTAATAAACCTTCTTTAATGCACTGAAGTCTTCATAAAGCCTTAACGGTATAACTGCAGTGCATTTAGAAGAATTCCGTATTCTTATATTCAGGTATAAAGTCGATTTTCTTGTATTTACATATTAAGCAATCGATATCGAAATGCTTTAAATCATTAGTTTAACATATTCAAGTTAATTAACCTTCTTTAACGTATTGAAGTTGATATAAAGCCATGGCGGCATAACGGCAGTGCATTTAGAAGAATTTCGTAATCTTATATTTAGGTATAAATTCGATTTTCTTGTATATACACATTAAGCAATCGATAACGAAATGCTTCAAATCGATAGTTTAATGTATATAAGGTTATTAAGCTCCTTTATCTTACTGAAGTTTACATAAGGCCATAACGGTATAACGGCGGTGCATTTGGAAGAATTCCGTAATCTTATATTAAGGCAAAAATTCGATTTTGTTGTATATGCACATTAAGCAATCGATACCGAAATGCTTCAGCTCATAAGTTTAACATATTTAAGTTAAACGGTCTGAAGTTTGCATATAGCCACGATGGTATAACGGCAGTGCATGTAGAAGAATTCCGTAATCTTATATTTAGGTATAAAGTCGTTTTTCTTGTATATACACATTTAGCAATCGATATCGAAATGCTTCAAACCATTAGTTTACCATATTTAAAATAATTAACCTTCTTTAACGTATTGAAGGTGATATAAAGCCATGGCGCCATAACGACAGTACATGTGGAAGAATTCCGTAATCTTATATTTAGGTATAAAGTCGATTCTCTTGTATATATGTATTCGCAATCGATATCGAAATGCTTCAGATAACTGGTTTAACATATTTAAGTTAATAAACCTCCTTTAGTGAACTGAAGTTGACATAAAGCCATAACGGCACTGCATTTAGAAGAATTCCGTAGTCTTATATCTAGGCATAAAGTCGATTTTCTTGTATATACACATTTTGTAACCGATATCTTACTGAAGTCTACAAAAGCCTTAACGGCATAACGGCATTGCCTTTAGAAGAATTCCGTAATGTTATATTTAGGTATAAAGTCGATTTTGTTGTATTTACACATTTAGCAATCAATATCGAAATGATTCAAATCAATATTTTAACATATTTAAAATAATTAACCTTCTTTAACGTATTGAAGGCGATATAAAGCCATGGCGCCATAACGACAGTACATGTGGAAGAATTCCGTAATCTTATATTTAGGTATAAAGTCGATTCTCTTGTATATATGTATTTCGCAATCGATATCGAAATGCTTCAGATAACTGGTTTAACATATTTAAGTTAATAAACCTCCTTTAGTGAACTGAAGTTGACATAAAGCCATAACGGCACTGCATTTAGAAGAATTCCGTAGTCTTATATCTAGGCATAAAGTCGATTTTCTTGTATATACACATTTTGTAACCGATATCTTACTGAAGTTTACATAAAGCCATAACGGTATAACGGCAGTGCATTTGGAAGAATTCCGTAATCTTATATTAAGGTAAAAAGTCGATTTTCTTGTATATAGATATTTCGCAATCGATATCGAAATGCTTCAGATAACAAGTTTAACATATTTAAGTTAATTAACTTCCTTTAGCGAACTGAAATTGACATATTTAGGTATAAAGTCGATTTTGTTGTACATACACATTTAGCAATCGATATCGAAATGCTTCAAATCATTAGTTTAACATATTTAAGTTAATTAACCTTCTTTAACGATCTGAAGTTGGCATATAGCCATGGCGGCATAACGGCAGTGCATGTAGAAGAATTCCGTAATCTCATATTTAGGTATAAGGTCGATTTTCTTGTATATATACATTTAGCTATCGATATCGAAATGCTTCAAATCATTAGTTTAACACATTAAGTTAATAAACGTTTTTTAGCTTACTGAAGTCTACATAGAGCCTTAACGGTATAACGCCAGTGCATTTAGAAGAATTCCGTAACGTTATAATTTTATATTCAGGTATAAAGTCGATTTTCTTGTATTTACACATTTAGCAATCGATATCGAAATGCTTCAAACCATTAGTTTAACATATTTAAAATAATTAACCTTCTTTAACGTATTGAAGTTGATATAGAACCATGGCGGCATAACGACAGTACATGTGGAAGAATTCCGTAATCTTATATTTATGTATAAAGTCGATTTTCTTGTATATAGATATTTCGCAATCGATATCGAAATGCTTCAGTTAACAAGTTTAACATATTTAAGTTAATTAACTTCCTTTAGCGAACTGAAATTGACATATTTAGGTATAAAGTCGATTTTGTTGTACATACACATTTAGCAATCGATATCGAAATGCTTCAAATCATTAGTTTAACATATTTAAGTTAATTAACCTTCTTTAACGTAATGAAGGTGATATAAAGCCATGGCTGCATAACGACAGTGCATGTTGAAGAATTTCGTAATCTTATATTAAGGTATATAGTCGATTTTCTTATATTTACAAATTTAGCAGTCGATATCGAAAATCTTCAAATCATTAGTTTAACATATTTAAGTTAATTAACCTTATTTAACGTAATAGAGGTGATATAAAGCCATGGCAACATAACGACAGTGCATTTAGAAGAATTCCGTAATCTTATATTCAGGTATAAAGTTGATTTTCTTGTATATACGCATTTAGCAATCGATATCGAAATGATTCAAATCAATATTTTAACATATTTAAGTTAATTAACCTTCTTTAACGTATTGAAGTTGATATAAAGCCATGGCGTCATAACGACAGTACATTTGGAAGAACTCCGTAATCTTATGTTTAGGTATAAATTCGATTTTCTTTTATATACACATTTAGCAAGCGATGTCGAAATGCTTCAAATCATTAGTTTAACATATTTAAGTTAATTAACCTTCTTTAACGTATTGAAGTTGATATACAGCCATGGCGGCATAACGACAGTACATTTGGAAGAATTCCGTAGTCTTATATTTAGGTATAAAGTCGATTTTCATGTATATAAACTTTTAGCGATCGATATTTTAATCCTTCAAATCATTAATTTAACATATTTAAGTTAATTAAACCTCCTTATCTGACTGAAGTCTACAAAAGCCTTAACGGCATAACGGCAGTGCATTCAGAAGAATAACGTAATCTTATATTTAGGTATAAAGTCGATTTTCTTGTATATACTCCTTTAGCAATCGACATCGAAATGCTTCAAATCATTAGTTTAACATATTTAAGTTAATAAACCTTTAAAGAACTGAAGTTGGAATAAAGCCATGGTGGCATAACGACAGTGCATTTAGAAAAATTCCGTTATCTTATGTTTAGGTATAAAGTCGATTTTCTTGTATATACACATTTAGCAATCGATATCGAAATGCTTCAAATCATTAGTTTAACACATTTAAGTTAAAAACCTTCTCTAACGAACTGAAGTTAACATAAAGCCATAACGGCATAACGGCAGTGCATTTAGAAGAATTCCGTAATCTTATATCTAGGTAAAAAGTCGATTTTTTTGTATATACACCTTTAGCAATCGATATCGAAATGCTTCAAGTATTTAAGTTAATAAAGCTTCTTTAACGAACTGACGTTGGTATAAAGTCATGGCGGCATAACGGCAGTGCATTTAGAAGAATTCCGTAATCTTAAATTTAGGTATAAAGTCGATTTTCTTGTATATACACATTAAGCAATCGATATCGAAATGCTTCACATCATTAGTTTAACATATTTAAGTTAATAAATCCTCTTTATCTTACTGAAGTTTACATAAAGCCATCACGGTATAACGGCAGTGCATTTGTATGAATTCCGTAATCTTATATCTAGGTAAAAAGTCGATTTTTTTGTATATACGCATTTAGCAGTCGATATCGAAATGCTTCAAATCGGCAGTACATTTTCTGTACATTTGATTTTGCAATCGATATCTTACTGAAGTCTTCCAAAGCCTTAACGGCATGACGGCAGTGCATTTAGAAGAATTCCGTAATCTTATATTTAGGTATAAAGTCGATTTTCTTGTATATACACATTTAGCAATCGATATCGAAATGCTTCAAATCATTAGTTTAACATATTTAAGTTAATAAACCTTCTTTAATGCACTGAAGTCTTCATAAAGCCTTAACGGTATAACTGCAGTGCATTTAGAAGAATTCCGTATTCTTATATTTAGGTATAAAGTCGATTTTCTTGTATTTACATATTAAGCAATCGATCTCGAAATGCTTCAAATCATTAGTTTAACATATTCAAGTTAATTAACCCTCTCTGTCTTACTGAAGTCTACATAAAGCCTTAACGGCATAACGGCAGTGCATTTAGAAGAATTCCGTTATCTTATGTTTAGGTATAAATTTGATTTTCTTGTATGTACACATTTAGCAAGCGATATCGAAATGCTTCAAATTATTAGTTTAATATATTTAAGTTAATTAACCTTCTTTAACGTATTGAAGTCTACATAAAGCCTTAACGGCATAACGGCAGTGCCTTTAGAAGAATTCCGTTATCTTATATCCAGGTATAAAGTCGATTTTGTTGTATTTACACATTTAGCAATCGATAACGAAATGCTTCAAATCGATAATTTAATATATCTAAGGTTATTAACCTTCTTTATCTTACTGAAGTTTTCATAAAGCCATAACGGTATAACGGCAGTGCATTTGGAAGAATTCCGTAATCTTATATTAAGGCAAAAAGTCGATTTTGTTGTATATGCACATTAAGCAATCGATACCGAAATGCTTCAGCTCATAAGTTTAACATATTTAAGTTAATAAACCTTCTTTAACGATCTGAAGTTTGCATATAGACATGATGGTATAACGGCAGTGCATGTAGAAGAATTCCGTAATCTTATATTTAGGTATAAAGTCGATTTTCTTGTATATTCACATTTAGCAGTCGATATCGAAATGCTTCAAACCATTAGTTCACCATATTTAAAATAATTAACCTTCTTTAACGTATTGAAGGTGATATAAAGCCATGGCGGCATAACGACAGTACATGTTGAAGAGTTCCGTAATCTTATATTTAGGTATAAAGTCGATTCTCTTGTATATATACATTTCGCAATCGATATCGAAATGCTTCAGATAACTGGTTTAACATATTTAAGTAAATAAACCTCCTTTAGTGTACTGAAGTTGACATAAAGCCATAACGGCACTGCATTTAGAAGAATTCCGTAGTCTTATATCTAGGCATAAAGTCGATTTTCTTGTATATACACATTTTGTAATCGATATCTTACTGAAGTCTACAAAAGCCTTAACGGCATAACGGCAGTGCCTTTAGAAGAATTCCGTAATGTTATATTTAGGTATAAAGTCGATTTTGTTGTATTTACACATTAAGCAATCGATATCGAAATGCTTCAAACCATTAGTTTAACATATTTAAAATACTTAACCTTCTTTAACGTATTGAAGGTGATATAAATCCATGGCGGCATAACGACAGTACATCTGGAAGAATTCCGTAATCTTATATTTATGTATAAAGTCGATTTTCTTGTATATACGCATTTAGCAATCGATATCGAAATGCTTCAAATCATTAGTTTAACATATTTAAGTTAATTAACCCTCTTTATCTTACTGAAGTCTACGAAAGCCTTAACGGCATAACGGCAGTGGATTTAGAAGAATTCCGTAATCTTATATTTAGGTATAAAGTCGATTTTCTTGTATATACTCATTTATCAATCGATATCGAAATGCTTCAAATCATTAGTTTAATATATTAAAGTTAATAAAGCTTCTTTAGCGCACTGAAAATAACATAAAGCCATGGTGGCATAACGGCAGTGCCTTTAGAAGAATTCCGTAATATTATATTTAGGTATAAAGTCGATTTTGTTGTATTTACACATTTAGCAATCAATATCGAAATGCTTCAAACCATTAGTTTAACATATTTAAAATAATTAACCTTCTTTAACGTATTGAAGGTGATATAAAGCCATGGCGTCATAACGACAGTACATGTGGAAGAATTTCGTAATCTTATATTTATGTATAAAGTCGATTTTCTTGTATATACTCATTTAGCAATCGATATCGAAATGCTTCAAATCATTAGTTTAACATATTTAAGTTAATTAACCCTCTCTATCTTACTGAAGTCTACGAAAGCCTTAACGGCATAACGGCAGTGCCTTTAGAAGAATTCCGTAATGTTATATTTAGGTATAAAGTCGATTTTCTTGTATATACACATTTAGCAATCGATATCGAAATGCTTCAAATCATTAGTTTAACATATTTAAGTTAATAAACCTTCTTTAATGCACTGAAGTCTTCATAAAGCCTTAACGGTATAACTGCAGCGCATTTAGAAAAATTCCGTAATGTTACATTTAGGTATAAAGTCGATTTTGTTGTATATACGCATTTAGCAATCGACATCGAAATGCTTCAAATCATTAGTTTAACATATTCAAGTTAATTAACCCTCTCTGTCTTACTGAAGTCTACATAAAGCCTTAACGGCATAACGGCAGGGCATTGAGAAGAATTCCGTTATCTTATATTTAGGTATAAATTTGATTTTTTTGTATGTAAACATTTAGCAAGCGATATCGAAATGCTTCAAATTATTAGTTTAACATATTTAAGTTAATTAACCTTCTTTAACGTATTGAAGTTGATATAAAGCCATGTCCGCATAACGGCAGTGCATTTAGAAGAATTTCGTAATCTTATATTTAGGTATAAATTCGATTTTCTTGTATATACACATTATGCAATCGATAACGAAATGTTTCAAATCGATAGTTTAACATATTTAAGGTTATTAACCTTCTTTATCTTACTAAAGTTTACATAAAGCCATAACGGTATAACGGCAGTGCATTTGGAAGAATTCCGTAATCTTATATTAAGGTAAAAAGTCGTTTTTGTTGTATATACACATTAAGCAATCGATATCGAAATGCTTCAGCTCATAAGTTTAACATATTTAAGTTAATAAATCTTCTTTAACGATCTGAAGTGTGCATATAGCCATGGCGGCATAACGGCAGTGCATGTAGAAGAATTCCGTAATCTCATATTTAGGTATATGTTCGATTTTCTTGTACATACACATTTAGCTATCGTATCGAAATGCTTCAAATCATTAGTTTAACACATTAAGTTAATAAACGTTTTTTAGCTTACTGAAGTCTACATAGAGCCTTAACGGTATAATGCCAGTGCATTTAGAAGAATTCCGTAATGTTATAATTTTATATTCAGGTATAAAGTCGATTTTCTTGTATTTACACATTTAGCAATCGATATCGAAATGCTTGAAACCATTAGTTTAACATATTTAAAATAATTAACCTTCTTTAACGTATTGAAGTTGATATAGAACCATGGCGGCATAACGACAGTACATGTGGAAGAATTCCGTAATCTTATATTTAGGTATAAAGTCGATTTTCTTGTATATAGATATTTCGCAATCGATATCGAAATGCTTCAGATAACAAGTTTAACATATTTAAGTTAATAAACTTCCTTTAGCGACCTGAAATTGACATATTTAGGTATAAAGCCGACTTTGTTGTACATACACATTTAGCAATCGATTTCGAAATGCTTCAAATCATTAGTTTAACATATTTAAGTTAATTAACCTTCTTTAATGTAATGAAGGTGATATAAAGCCATGGCTGCATAACGACAGTGCATGTAGAAGAATTTCGTAATCTTATATTAAGCTATATGGTCGATTTTCTTATATTTACACATTTAGCAGTCGATATCGAAAATCTTCAAATCATTAGTTTAACATATTTAAGTTAATTAACATAATTTAACGTAATAGAGGTGATATAAAGCCATGGCGACATAACGACAGTGCATTTAGAAGAATTCCGTAATCTTATATTCAGGTATAAAGTTGATTTTCTTGTATATACGCATTTAGCAATCGATATCGAAATGATTCAAATCCATAATTTAACATATTTAAGTTAATTAACCTACTTTAACGCACTGAAGTTAACACAAAGCCGTGGCGGCATAACGGCAGTGCATTTAGAAGAATTCCGTAATCTTTTATTTAGCTATAAGATCGATTTTTTTGTATATACACATTTAGCAATCGATATCGAGATGCTTTAAATCATTAGTTTAACATATTTAAGTTAATTAACCTTCTTTAACGTATTGAAGTTGATATAAAGCCATGGCGGCATAACGACAGTACATTTGGAAGAATTCCGTAGTCTTATATTTAGGTATAAAGTCGATTTTGTTGTATAGACACATTTAGCAATCGATATCGAGATGCTTCAAATCATAAGTTTAACATATTTATGTTAATAAACCTTCTTTTTCTTACTGAAGTTTACGTAAAGCCATAACGGCTCATAAGTTTAACACATTTAAGTTAATAAACCTTCTTTAACGATCTGAAGTTGGCATATAGCCATGGCGGAATAACGGCAGTGCATTTAGAAGAATTTCGTAATCTTATATTTAGGTATAAATTCGATTTTCTTGTATATACACATTATGCAATCGATAACGAAATGTTTCAAATCGATAGTTTAACATATTTAAGGTTATTAACCTTCTTTATCTTACTAAAGTTTACATAAAGCCATAACGGTATAACGGCAGTGCATTTGGAAGAATTCCGTAATCTTATATTAAGGTAAAAAGTCGTTTTTGTTGTATATACACATTAAGCAATCGATATCGAAATGCTTCAGCTCATAAGTTTAACATATTTAAGTTAATAAATCTTCTTTAACGATCTGAAGTGTGCATATAGCCATGGCGGCATAACGGCAGTGCATGTAGAAGAATTCCGTAATCTCATATTTAGGTATATGTTCGATTTTCTTGTACATACACATTTAGCTATCGTATCGAAATGCTTCAAATCATTAGTTTAACACATTAAGTTAATAAACGTTTTTTAGCTTACTGAAGTCTACATAGAGCCTTAACGGTATAATGCCAGTGCATTTAGAAGAATTCCGTAATGTTATAATTTTATATTCAGGTATAAAGTCGATTTTCTTGTATTTACACATTTAGCAATCGATATCGAAATGCTTGAAACCATTAGTTTAACATATTTAAAATAATTAACCTTCTTTAACGTATTGAAGTTGATATAGAACCATGGCGGCATAACGACAGTACATGTGGAAGAATTCCGTAATCTTATATTTAGGTATAAAGTCGATTTTCTTGTATATAGATATTTCGCAATCGATATCGAAATGCTTCAGATAACAAGTTTAACATATTTAAGTTAATAAACTTCCTTTAGCGACCTGAAATTGACATATTTAGGTATAAAGCCGACTTTGTTGTACATACACATTTAGCAATCGATTTCGAAATGCTTCAAATCATTAGTTTAACATATTTAAGTTAATTAACCTTCTTTAATGTAATGAAGGTGATATAAAGCCATGGCTGCATAACGACAGTGCATGTAGAAGAATTTCGTAATCTTATATTAAGCTATATGGTCGATTTTCTTATATTTACACATTTAGCAGTCGATATCGAAAATCTTCAAATCATTAGTTTAACATATTTAAGTTAATTAACATAATTTAACGTAATAGAGGTGATATAAAGCCATGGCGACATAACGACAGTGCATTTAGAAGAATTCCGTAATCTTATATTCAGGTATAAAGTTGATTTTCTTGTATATACGCATTTAGCAATCGATATCGAAATGATTCAAATCCATATTTTAACATATTTAAGTTAATTAACCTACTTTAACGCACTGAAGTTAACACAAAGCCGTGGCGGCATAACGGCAGTGCATTTAGAAGAATTCCGTAATCTTTTATTTAGCTATAAGATCGATTTTTTTGTATATACACATTTAGCAATCGATATCGAGATGCTTTAAATCATTAGTTTAACATATTTAAGTTAATTAACCTTCTTTAACGTATTGAAGTTGATATAAAGCCATGGCGGCATAACGACAGTACATTTGGAAGAATTCCGTAGTCTTATATTTAGGTATAAAGTCGATTTTGTTGTATAGACACATTTAGCAATCGATATCGAGATGCTTCAAATCATAAGTTTAACATATTTATGTTAATAAACCTTCTTTTTCTTACTGAAGTTTACGTAAAGCCATAACGGCTCATAAGTTTAACACATTTAAGTTAATAAACCTTCTTTAACGATCTGAAGTTGGCATATAGCCATGGCGGAATAACGGCAGTGCATTTAGAAGAATTCCGTTATCTTATATTTAGGTATAAATTCGATTTTCTTGTATATACACATTTAGCAATCGATATCGAGATGCTTCAAATCATTAGTTTAACATATTTAAGTTAATAAACCTTCTTTTTCTTACTGAAGTTTACGTAAAGCCATAACGGTATAACGGCAGTGCATTTGGAAGAATTCCGTAATCTTATATTTAGGTATAAAGTCGATTTCTTGTATATACACATTTAGCAATCGATATCGAAATGCTTCAAATAACTGGTTTAACACATTTAAGTTAATAAACCTTCTTTAACGAACTGAAAATAAATCCACAACTGCATAACGGCAGTGGATTTAGAAGAATTCCGTTATCGTATATTAATGTATAAAGTTGATTTTCTTGTATATACACATTTAGCAATCGATATCGAGATGCTTCAACTCATAAGTTTAACATATTTAAGTTAATAAACCTTCTTTAACGAACGGAAGTTGGTTTAAAGCCATGGCGGCATAACGGCAGTGCATGTAGAAGAATTCCGTTAACTTATATTTAGGTATAAAGTCGATTTTCTTGTATATACACATTTAGCAATCGATATCGGGATGCTTCAAATCATTAGTTTAACATATTTAAGTTAATTAGCCTTCTTTATCGTAATGAAGGTGATATAAAGCCATATCGGCATAACGACAGTACATTTGGAAGTATTCCGTAATCTTATGTTTAGATATAAATTCGATTTTCTTGTATATACGCATTTAGCATTTTTTTAGGTATAAGGTCGATTTTCTTGTATATACACATTTAGCTATCGATATCGAAATGCTTTAAATCATTAGTTTAACATATTAAGTTAATAAAGGTTTTTTAGCTTACTGAAGTCTACATAGAGCCTTAACGTTATAACGCCAGTGCATTTAGAAGAATTCCGTAATGTTATAATTTTATATTCAGGTATAAAGTCGATTTTCTTATATATAGCTATTTCGCAATCGATATCGAAATGCTTCAGATAACAAGTTTAACATATTTAAGTTAATAAACCTCCTTTAGCGAACTGAAATTGACATATTTAGGTATAAAGTCGATTTTCTTGTATTTACACATTTAGCAATCGATATCGAAATGCTTCAAACCATTAGTTTAACATATTTAAAATAATTAACCTTCTTTAACGTATTGAAGTTGATATAGAACCATGGCGGCATAACGACAGCACATGTGGAAGAATTCCGTAATCTTATATTTAGGTATAAAGTCGATTTTCTTATATATAGATATTTCGCAATCGATATCGAAATGCCTCAGATAACAAGTTCAACATTGTTAAGTTAATAAACCTTCTTTAACGATCTGAAGTTGGCATATAGCCATGGCGGAATAACGGCAGTGCATTTAGAAGAATTCCGTTATCTTATATTTAGGTATAAATTCGATTTTCTTGTATATCCACATTTAGCAATCGATATCGAGATGCTTCAAATCATTAGTTTAACATATTTAAGTTAATAAACCTTCTTTTTCTTACTGAAGTTTACGTAAAGCCATAACGGTATAACGGCAGTGCATTTGGAAGAATTCCGTAATCTTATATTTAGGAATAAAGTCGATTTTGTTGTATATACACATTTAGCAATCGATATCGAGATGCTTCAACTCATAAGTTTAACATATTTAAGTTAATAAACCTTCTTTAACGAACTGAAGTTGGCATAAAGCCATGGCGGCATAACCACAGTACATTTGGAAGAATTCCGTAGTCTTATATTTAGGTATAAAGTCGATTTTCTTGTATATATGCATTAAGCAATCGATATCGAAATGCTTCAAATCATTAGTTTAACATATTTAAGTTAATAAACCTTCTTTAACGAACTGAAAGTAAATCCACAACTGCATAACGGCAGTGCATTTAGAAGAATTCCGTTATCGTATATTAATGTATAAAGTCGATTTTCTTGTATATGCACATTTAGCAATCGATATCGAGATGCTTCAACTCATAAGTTTAACATATTTAAGTTAATAAACCTTCTTTAACGAACGGAAGTTGGTTTAAAGCCATGGCGGCATAACGGCAGTGCATGTAGAAGAATTCCGTTAACTTATATTTAGGTATAAAGTCGATTTTCTTGTATATACACATTTAGCAATCGATATCTAAATGCTTCAAATCATTAGTTTAACATATTTACGATAATAAACCCTTTTTAACGTATTGAAGTTGATATAAAGCCATGGCGGCATAACGACAGTACATGTAGAAGAATTCCGTTAACTTATATTTAGGTATAAAGTCGATTTTCTTGTATATACACATTTAGCAATCGATATCGGGATGCTTCAAATCATTAGTTTAACATATTTAATTTAATAAACCTTCTTTAACGATCAGAAGTTTGCTTATAGCCATGATGGCATAACGGCAGTGCATTTGGAAGAATTCCGTAGACTTATATTTAAGTATAAAGTCGATTTTCTTGTATATACACATTTAGCAATCGATATCGATATGCTTCAAATCATTAGTTTAACATATTTAAGTTAATTATCCTTCTTTTTCTTACTGAAGTTTACATAAAGCCATAACGGTATAACGGCAGAGCATTTCCAAGAACTCGGTAATCTTATATTTAGGAATAAAGCCGATTTTGTTGTATATACACATTTAGCAATCGATATCGAGATAGTTCAACTCATTAGTTTAACATATTTAAGTTAATAAACCTTCTTTAACGATCAGAAGTTTGCATATAGCCATGATGGCATAGCGGCAGTGCATGTAAAAGAATTCCGTAATCTTATATTTAGGTATGAAGTCGATTTTCTTGTATATACACATTTAGCTATCGATATCGAAATGCTTCAAATCATTAGTTTAACATATTTACTTAATAAACATTTTTTAGCTTACTGAAGTCTTCATAAAGCCTTAACGGTATAACGGCAGTGCATTTAGAAGAATTCCGTAATGTTATAATCTTATATTTAGGTATAAATTCGCTTTTCTTGTATTTACACATTTAGCAATCGATATCGAAATGCTTCAAACCATTAGTTTAACATATTTAAAGTAATCAACCTTCTTTAACGGATTGAAGGTAATATAAAGCCATGGCGGTATAACGACAGTACATGTGGAAGAATTCCGTAATCTTATATTTAGGTATAAAGTCGATTATCTTGTATATATACATTTCGCAATCGATATCGAAATTCTTCATATAACTGGTTTAACATATTTAAGTTAATAAACCTCCTTTAACGTATTGAAGTTGATATAAAGCCATGGTGGCATAACGACAGTACATTTGGGTGAACTCCGTAATCTTTTATTTAGGTACAAAATCGATTTTCTTGTATATACACATTTAGCAATCAATATCGAAATGCTTCAGCTCACAAGTTTAACATATTTGAATTAGTAAACCTTCTTTAACGATCTGAAGTGGGCATGTAGCCATGGCGGCTTAACGGCAGTGCATATAGAAGAATTCCATAATCTTATATTTAGGTATAAAGTCGATTTTCTTGTAAATACACATTTAGCTATCGATATCGAAATGCTTCAAATAATTAGTTAAACATACTAAGTTAATAAACATTTTTTAGCTAACTGAAGTCTACATAAAGCCTTAACGGTATAACGGCAGTGCATTTAGAAGAATTCCGTAATGTTATAATTTTATATTTAGGTATAAAGTCGATTTTCTTGTATTTGCACATATAGCAGTCGATATCGAAATGCTTCAAACCATTAGTTTAACATATTTAAAATAATTAACCTTCTTTAACGTATTGAAGTTGATACAAAGCCATGGCGGCATAACGACAGTACATTTGGAAGAATTCCCTAATCTTATATTTAGGTATAAAGTCGATTTTCTTGAGTATACACATTTAGCAATCGATATCGAGATGCTTCAAATCATTAGTTTAATATATTTAAGTTAATAAACCTTCTTTAACGCACTGAAGTCTACATAAGGCCTTAACGGTATAAATGCACGGCATTTAGAAGAATTCCGTTATCATATATTTAGGTATAAATTCGACTTTCTTGTATATATTCATTTGGCAAGCGATATCGAAATGCTTCAAATTATTAGTTTAACATATTTATGTTAATTAACCTTCTTTAACGTATTGAAGTTGATATATAGTCATGGCGGCATAACGACAGTACAGTTGGAAGAATTCCATAATCTTATAATTAGGTATAAATTCGATTTTCTTGTATATACACATTTAGCAATCGATATCGAAATGCTTCAAATCATTAGTTTAACATATTTAAGTTAATTAACCTTCTTTAACGTATTGAAGTTGATATATAGCCATGGCGGCATAACGACAGTACATTTGGAAGAATTCCGTAGTCTCTAATTAATCCTTTTTATCTTACTGAAGTCTACAAAAGCCATAACGGCAGTATATTTGGGTGAATTCCGTAATCTTTTATTTAGGTATAAAATAGATTTTCTTGTGTATACACATTTAGCAAACGATATCGAAATGCTTCAGCTCATAAGTTTAACATATTTAAGTTAATAAACCTACTTTAACGATCTGAAGTGGGCACATAGCCATGGCGGCATAACGGCAGTGCATGTAGAAGAATTACATAATCTTTTATTTAGGTATAGAGTCGATTTTCTTGTAAATACACATTTAGTTATCGATATCGAAAAGCTTCAAATCATTAGTTAAACATACTAAGTTAATAAAAATTTTTTAGCTTACTGAAGTCTACATAAAGCCTTAGCGGTATAACGGCAGTGCATTTAGAAGAATTCCGTAATGTTATAATTTTATATTTAGGTATAAAGTCGATTTTCTTGTGTTTGCACATATAGCAGTCGATATCGAAATGCTTCAAACCATTAGTTTAACATATTTAAAATAATTAACCTTCTTTAACGTATTGAAGTTGATACAAAGCCATGGCGGCATAACGACAGTACATTTGGAAGAATTCCCTAATCTTATATTAAGGTATAAAGTCGATTTTCTTGAGTATACACATTTAGCAATCGATATTGAGATGCTTCAAATCATTGGTTTAACATATTTAAGTTAATAAACCTTCTTTAACGTATTGAAGTTGATATAAAGCCATGGCGGCATAACGGCAGTGCATTTAGAAGAATTCTATAATCTCATATTTAGGTATAAAGTCGATTTTCTTGTATATACACATTTAGCAATCGATACCGAGATGCTTCAGATCATTAGTTTAACATATTTAAGTTAATAAACCTTCTTTAACGCACTGAAGTCTACATAAAGCCTTAACGGTATAACTGCACAGCATTTAGAAGAATTCCTTATCATATATTTAAGTATAAATTCGACTTTCTTGTATATACTCATTTAGCAAGCGATATCGAAATGCTTCAAATTATTAGTTTAACATATTTAAGTTAATTAGCCTCCTTTAACGTATGGCGACATAACGACAGTACAGTTGGAAGAATTCCGTAATCTTATAATTAGGTATAAATTCGATTTTCTTGTATATACACATTTAGCAATCGATATCGAAATGCTTCAAATCATGAGTTTAATATATTTAAGTTAAGTAACCTTCTTTAACTTATTGAAGGAGATATAAAGCCATGGCGACATAACGACAGTACATTTGGAAGATTTCCCTAACCTTATATTAAGGTATAAAGTCGATTTTCTTGAGTATACACATTTAGCAATCGATATTGAGATGCTTCAAATCATTAGTTTAACATATTTAAGTTAATAAACCTTCTTTAACGCACTGAAGTCTACATAAAGCCTTAACGGTATAACTGCACTGCATTTAGAAGATTTCCGTTATCATATATTTAGGTATAAAGTCGATTTTCTTGTATATATATATTTCGAAATCGATATCAAAATGCTTCAGATAACGGGTTTAACATTTTTAAGTTAATAAACTTCCTTTAGCGAACTGAAGTTGACATATTTAGGTATAAAGTCGATTTTGTTGTACATACACATTTAGCAATCAATATCGAAATGCTTCAAACCATAAGTTTAAAATATTTAAAATAATTAACCTTCTTTAACGTATTGAAGTTGATAGAAAGCCATGGCGGCATAACGACAGTACATTTGGAAGAATTCCCTAATCTTATATTTAGGTATAAAGTCGATTTTCTTGAGTATACACATTTACCAATCGATATCGAGATGCGTCAAATCATTAGTTTAACATATTTAAGTTAATAAACCTTCTTTAACGCACTGAAGTCTACATAAAGCCTTAACGGTATAACTGCACTGCATTTAGAAGAATTCCGTTAACTTATATTTAGGTATAAATTCGACTTTCTTGTATATACTCATTTAGCAAGCGATATCGGAATGCTTCAAATCATTACTTTAACATATTTAAGTTAATTAATCTTCTTTAACGTAATGAAGGTGATATAAAGCCATGGCGGCATAACGACAGTGCATTTGGAAGAATTCCGTAATCTTATATTTAGGTATAGAGTCGATTTTGTTGTATATACGCATTTAGCAATCGACATCGAAATGCTTCAAATCATTAGTTTAACATATTTAAGTTAATTAACCTTCTTTAACGTATTGAAGTTGATATAAAGCCATGGTGGCATAACGACAGTACATTTGGAAGAATTCCGTAATCTTATGTTAAGGTATAAATTCGATTTTCTTTTATATACACATTTAGCAATCGATATCGAAATGCTTCAAATCATAAGTTTAACATATTTAAGTTAATTAACCTTCTTTAACGTATTGAAGTTGATATAAAGCCATGGTGGCATAACGACAGTACATTTGGGTGAATTCCGTAATCTTTTATTTAGGTACAAAATCGATTATCTTGTATATACACATTTAGCAATCGATATCGAAATGCTTCAGCTCACAAGTTTAACATATTTAAATTAATAAGCCTTCTTTAAAGATCTGAAGTGGGCATATAGCCGTGGCGGCTTAACGGCAGTGCATATAGAAGAATTCCATAAACTTATATTTAGGTATAAAGTCGATTTTCTTGTAAATACACATTTAGCTATCGATATCGAAATGCTTTAAATCATTAGTTAAACATACTAAGTTAATAAACATTTTTTATCTTACTGAAGTCTACATAAAGCCTTAACGGTATAACGGCAGTGCATTTAGAAGAATTCCGTAATGTTATAATTTTATATTTAGGTATAAAGTCGATTTTCTTGTATTTACACATATAGCAGTCGATATCGAAATGCTTCAAACCATTAGATTAACATATTTAAAATAATTAACCTTCTTTAACGTATTGACGTTGATACAAAGCCATGGCGGCATAACGACAGTACGTTTGGAAGATTTCCCTAATCTTATATTTAGGTATAAAGTCGATTTTCTTGAGTATACACATTTAGCAATCGATATCGAGATGCTTCAAATCGTTAGTTAAACATACTAAGTTAATAAACCTTCTTTAACGCACTGAAGTCTACATAAAGCCTTAACGGTATAACTGCACAGCATTTAGAAGAATTCCGTTATCATATATTTAGGTATAAATTCGACTTTCTTATATACACTCATTTAGCAAGCGATATCGAAATGCTTCAAATTATTAGTTTAACATAATTAAGTTAATTAACCTTCTTTAACGTATTGAAGTTGATATATAGCCATGGCGGCATAACGACAGTACAGTTGGAAGAATTCCGTAATCTTATAATTATGTATAAATTCGATTTTTTTGTATATACACATTTAGCGATCGATATCGAAATGCTTCAAATCATTAGTTTAACATATTTAAGTTAATTAACCTTCTTTAACGTATTGAAGTTGATATAAAGCCATGGCGGCATAACGGCAGTGCATTTAGAAGAATTCTGTAATCTCATATTTAGGTATAAAGTCGATTTTCTTGATATACACTTTTAAAGCAATCGATATCGAAATGCTTCAAATCATTAGTTTAACATATTTAAGTTAATTAACCTTCTTTAACGTATTGAAGTTGATATAAAGCCACGGCGGCATAACGGCAGTGCATTTAGAAAAATTTCCCTGTAATCTCATATTTAGGTATAAATTCGATTTTCTTGTATATACACATTTAGCTATCGATATCAAAGATGCTTCAAATCATTAGTTTAACATATTTAAGTTAATTAACCTTCTTTAACGTATTAAAAGTTATATAAAGCCTTGGCGGCATAACGGCAGTGCATTTATAAGAATTCCGTAATCTTATATTTAGGTATAAAGTCGATTTTCTTGTATATACACATTTAGCAATCGATATCAAAGATGGTTCAACTCATTAGTTTAACATATTTAAGTTAATTAACCTTCTTTCTTATTAAAAGTTATATAAAGCCAAGCGGCATAACGGCAGTGCCTTTATAAAAATTTCCCTGTAATCTTATATTTAGGTATAAAGTCGATTTTGTTGTATATACGCATTTAGCAATCGATATCGAAATGCTTCAAATCATTAGTTTAACATGTTTAAGTTAATTAACCTTTTTTAAATCGACTGAAGTTTACGTAAAGCCATAACGGTATAACGGCATTGCATTTGGAAGAATTTCGTAATCTTATATTTAGGTATAAAGTCGATTTTGTTGTATATACACATTTAGCAATCGAAAATCAAAGATGCTTCAAATCATTAGTTTAACATATTTAAGTTAATTAAGCCTCTCTGTCTTATTGAAATCTACATAAAGCCTTAACGGCATAACGGCAGTGCATTTATAAGAATTCCGTTGTCTTATATTTAGGTAAAAATGTCGATTTTGTTGTATATACACATTTAGCAATCGATATCGAGATGCTTCAATTCATTAGTTTAACATATTTAAGTTAATTAACCTTCTTTATCTGACTGAAGTTTACGTAAAGCCATAACGGTATAACGGCATTGCATTTGGAAGAATTCTGTAAACTTATATTTAGGTATAAAGTCGATTTTGTTGTATATACACATTTAGCTATCGATATCAAAGATGCTTAAAATTCATTAGTTTAACATATTTAAGTTAATTAACCTTCTTTATCTGACAGAAGTTTACGTAAAGCCATAACGGTATAACGGCATTGCATTTGGAAGAATTTCGTAATCTTATATTTAGGAAATAAAGTCGATTTTGTTGTATATACACATTTAGCAATCGATATCGAGATGCTTCAAATCATTAGTTTAACATATTTAAGTTAATTAACCTTTTTTATCTGACTGAAGTTTACGTAAAGCCGTAACGGTATAACGGCAGTGCATTTGGAAGAATTCTGTAAACTTATATTTAGGTATAATGTCGATTTTGTTATATATACACATTTAGCAATCGATATCGAGATGCTTAAAATTCATTAGTTTAACATATTTAAGTTAATTAACCTTCTTTATCTGACTGAAGTTTACGTAAAGCCATAACGGTATAACGGCATTGCATTTGGAAGAATTTCGTAAACTTATATTTAGGTAAAAGTCGATTTTGTTGTATATACACTTTTAAGCAATCGATATCGAGATGCTTCAATCATTAGTTTAACATATTTAAGTTAATTAACCTTTTTTATCTGACGAAGTTTACGTAAAGCCTAACGGTATAACGCCATGCATTTGGAAGAATTTGTAA
>JAPZAG010000412.1:0-74514 GCA_027475135.1 Bactrocera correcta | reverse complement strand
AGTCGATTTTCTTGTATATACACATTTAGCAATCGATATCGAAATGCTTCAAATCATTAGTTTAACATATTAAAGTTAATTAACCATCTTTAACGTATTTAAGGTGAAATAAAACCTTAACGCCATAACGACAGTAATTTGAAAGAATTCCGTAATCTTTTATTTAGGTATAAAGTCGATTTTCTGGTATATATGCATTTAGAAATCGATATCGAAATGCTTCAAATCATTAGTTTAACATATTTAAGTTAATTAACCTTTTTTAACGTATTGAAGTTGACATAAAGCCATGGCGGAATAACGGCAGTGCTTTTGGAAGAATTCCGTAATCTTATATTTAGGTATAAAGTCGATTTTGTTGTTTATACACATTTAGCAATCGATATCGAGATGCTTCAACTCATTAGTTTAACATATTTAAGTTAATTAACCTTTTTTAACGTATTTAAGTTGACATAATGCCATGGCGGAATAACGGCAGTGCATTTGGAAGAATTCCGTAATCTTATATTTAGGTATAATGTCGGCTTTCTTGTATATACGCATTTAGCAATCGATATCGAAATGCTTCAAATCATTAGTTTAACATATTTAAGTTAATTAACCTTCTCTATCTTACTGAAGTTTACATAAAGCCAAAACGGTATAACGGCAGTGCATTTGGGAGAATTTCGTAATTTTATATTTAGGTATAAAGTCGATTTTCTTGTATATACACATTTAGCAATCGATATCGAAATGCCTCAAATCATTAGTTTAACATATTTAAGTTAATTAAACTTCTTTAAGATATTGAAGTTGATATAAAGCCATGGCGGCATAACGGCAGTGCATTTAGAAGAATTCCGTAATCTTATATTTCGGTATAAAGTCGATTTTCCTGTATATACACATTTAGCAATCGATATCGAAATGCTTCAAATCATTAGTTAAACATATTTAAGTTAATTAACCCTCTTTATCTTACTAAAATCGACAAACGCCTTAACGGCATAACGGCAAAGCATTTGGAAGAATTACGTAATCTTATATTTAGGTATTAAGTCGATTTTCTTGTATATACTCATTTAGCAATCGATATCGAAATGCTTTAAATCATTAGTTTAACATATTTAAGTTAACGAACCTACTTTAACGCACTGAAGTTAACACAAAGCCATGGCGGCATAACGGCAGTGCATGTAGAAGAATTCCGTAATCTTATATTTAGGTATAAATTCGATTTTTTTGTATATACACATATAGCAATCGATATCGAAATGCTTCAAATCATTAATTTAACAAATTTAAGTTAATTAACCTTCGTTAACGTATTGAAGTTGATATAAAGCCATGGCGGCATAACGACAGTACATTTGGAAGAATTCCGTAATCTTATATTTAGGTATAAAGTCGATTTTGTTGTATATATGCATTTAGCAGTCGATTTCGAAAATCTTCAAATCATTAGTTTAACATATTTAAGTTAATTAACCTTCTTTAACGTATTGAAGGTGATATAAAGCCATGGCGACATAACGACAGTACATTTGGAAGAATCCCGTAATCTTATATTTAGGTATGAAGTCGATTTTCTTGTATATACTCATTTAGCACTCGATATCGAAATGCTTCAAATCACTAGTTTACCATATCTAAGTTTGCAAACCTACTTTAACGCACTGAAGTTTACACAAAGTCATGGCGGCATAACATCTTATATTTAGGTATAAATTCGATTTTTTTGTATATACACATTTAGCAATCGATATCGAAATGCTTCAAATCATTAGTTTAACATATTAAGTTAATAAACATTTTTTAGCTTAATGAGGTCTAGATAAAGCCTTAACGGTATAACGGCAGTACATTTAGAAGAACTCCGTAATGTTATAATTTTATATTTAGGTATAAAGTGGATTTTGTTTTATTTACACATTTAGCAGTCGATATCGAAATGCTTCAAAGCATTAGTTTAACATATTTAAAATAATTAACCTTCTTTAACGTATTGAAGTTGATACAAACCATGGCGGCATAACGACAGTACATTTGGAAGAATTCCGTAATCTTATATATGTTTATAAAAACGATTTTCTTGTATATACACATTTAGCAATCGATATCGAAATGCTTCAAATCATTAGTTTAACATATTTAAGTTAATTAACCATCTTTAACGTATTGAAGGTGAAATAAAGCCATGGCGCCATAACGACAGTAATTTGGAAGAATTCCGTAATCTTATATTTAGGTATAAATTCGATTTTCTTGTATATATGCATTAAGCAATCGATATCGAAATGCTTCAAATAACTGGTTTAACATATTTGAGTTAATAAACCTTCTTTAACTAACTGAAGTTAACATAAGGCCATGGCGGAATAACGGCAGTGCATTTGGAAGAATTCCGTTATCCTATATTTAAGTATATAGTCAAGTTTCTTGTACTAGCACATTTAGCAATCGATATCGAAATGCTTCAAATCATTAGTTTAACATATATAAGTAAAATTACCTTCTTTAACCTACCGAAGGTGACATGAAGCCATGGCGGTATAACTGCACTGCATTTAGAAGAATTCCGCAATTTTATATTTAGGTATAAATTCGACTTTCTTGTATATATCCATTTAGAAATCGATATCGAAAAGCTTCAAATCATTAGTTTAACATATTTAAATTAATTAACCTTCTTTAACGTATTGAAGTTGATATAAAGCCATGGCGGCATAACGACAGTGCATGTAGAAGAATTCCGTAATCTTATATTTAGGTATAATATCGATTTTCTTGTATATACACATTTTGCAATCGATATCAAAATGCTTCAAATCATTAGTTTAACATATTTAAGTTAATAAAACTTCTTTAACGCACTGAAGTCTACATAAAGCCTTAACGGTATAACTGCACTGCATTTAGAAGAATTCCGTTATCTTATATTTAGGTATAAATTTGACTTTCTTGTATATACTCTTTTAGCAAGCGATATCAAAATGCTTCAAACCATTAGTTTAAAATATTTAAAATAATTAAACTTCTTTAACTTATTGAAGTTGATACAAAGCCATGGCGGCATAACGACAGTACATTTGGAAGAATTCCGTGATCTTATATTTAGGTATAAAGTCGATTTTCTTGTATATCGCATTCAGCAATCGATATCGAAATGCTTCAAATCATTAGTTTAACATATTTAAGTTAATAAACCTTCTTTAACGCACTGAAGTCTACATAAAGCCTTAACGGCATAACGGCGGTGCATTTAGAAGAATTAAGTTATCTTATATTTAGGTATAAATTCGATTTTCTTGTATATACACATTTACCAATCGATATCGAAGTGCTTCAAATCATTAGTTTAACATATTAAAATTAATTAACCATCTTTAACGTATTTAAGGTGAAATAAAGCCTTAACGCCATAACGACAGTAATTTGAAAGAATTCCGTAATCTTTTATTTAGGTATAAAGTCGATTTTCTGGTATATATGCATTTAGAAATCGATATCGAAATGCTTCAAATCATTAGTTTAACATATTTAAGTTAATTAACCTTTTTTAACGTATTGAAGTTGACATAAAGCCATGGCGGAATAACGGCAGTGCATTTGGAAGAATTCCGTAATCTTATATTTAGGTATAAAGTCGATTTTGTTGTTTATACACATTTAGCAATCGATATCGAGATGCTTCAAATCATTAGTTTAACATATTTAAGTTAATTAACCTTTTTTAACGTATTTAAGTTGACATAAAGCCATGGCGGAATAACGGCAGTGCATTTGGAAGAATTCCGTAATCTTATATTAAAGGTATAATGTCGGTTTTCTTGTATATACGCATTTAGCAATCGATATCGAAATGCTTCAAATCATTAGTTTAACATATTTAAGTTAATTAACCTTCTTTATCTTACTGAAGTTTACATAAAGCCAAAACGGTATAACGGCAGTGCATTTGGGAGAATTTCGTAATTTTATATTTAGGTATAAAGTCGATTTTCTTGTATATACACATTTAGCAATCGATATCGAAATGCCTTAAATCATTAGTTTAACATATTTAAGTTAATTAACCTTCTTTAACATATTGAAGTTGATATAAAGCCATGGCGGCATAACGGCAGTACATTTGGAAGAAATCCGTAATCTTATATTTATGTATAAAGAAGATTTTCTTGTACATGTGAATTTAGCAATCGATTTCGAAAATCTTCAAATCATTAGTTTAACATACTTAAGTCAATAAACCTTCTTTAACGAACAGAAGTTAACATGAAGCCATAACTGCATAACGGCAGTGCATTTAAAAGAATTCCGTAATCTTATATTTAGGTATAAAGTCGATTTTCTTGTATATACACATATAGCAATCGATATCAAAATGCCTCAAATCATTAGTTTAACATATTTAAGTTAATTAACCCTCTTTATCTTACTGAAGTCTTCAAACGCCTTAACGGCATAACGGCAATGCATGTAGAAGAATTCCGTAATCTTATATTTAGGTATAAATTCGATTTTCTTGAATATACTCATTTAGCAATCGATATCGAAATGCTTCACATCAATTAGTTTGACATATTTAAGTTAAAAAACCTACTTTAAACCGAAGATAACACACAGCCATGGCGGCATAACGGCAGTGCATGTAGAAGAAATCCGTAATCTTATATTTAAGTATTAAGTCGAATTTGTTGTATATATGCATTTAGCAATCGATTTCGAAAATCTTTAAATCATTAGTTTAACATATTTAAGTTAATTAACCCTCTTTATCTTACTGAAGTCTGCAAACGCCTTAACGGCATAACGGCAGTGCATTTGAAGAATTCCGTAATCTTATATTTAGGTATAAAGTCGATTTTTTTGTATATATGCATTTAGCAATCGATTTCGAAAATCTTCAAAACATTAGTTTAACATATTTAAGTTAATTATCCTTCTATAACATATTGAAGTTGATAAAAAGCCATGGCGGCATAGCGACAGTACATTTGCAAGAATTCCGTAAACTTATATTTAGGTAGAAAGTCGATTTTCTTGTATATATGCATTAAGCAACCGATTTCAAAATGCTTCAAATAACTGGTGTAACATATCTAAGTTAATAAACCTTCTTAAACGAACTGAAGTTAAAATGAAGCCATAACGGCATAACGGCAGTGCATTTAGAAGAATTCCGTAATCTTATATTTCGGTATAAAGTCGATTTTCTGTATATACACATTTAGCAATCGATATCGAAATGCTTCAAATCATTAGTTAAACATATTTAAGTTAATTAACCCTCTTTATCTTATGAAATCGACAAACGCCTTAACGGCATAACGGCAAAGCATTTGGAAGAATTACGTAATCTTATATTTAGGTATTAAGTCGATTTTCTTGTATATACTCATTTAGCAATCGATATCGAAATGCTTTAAATCATTAGTTTAACATATTTAAGTTAACGAACCTACTTTAACGCACTGAAGTTAACACAAAGCCATGGCGGCATAACGGCAGTGCATGTAGAAGAATTCCGTAATCTTATATTTAGGTATAAATTCGATTTTTTTGTATATACACATATAGCAATCGATATCGAAATGCTTCAAATCATTAGTTTAACAAATTTAAGTTAATTAATCTTCGTTAACGTATTGAAGTTGATATAAAGCCATGGCGGCATAACGACAGTACATTTGGAAGAATTCCATAATCTTATATTTAGGTATAAAATCGATTTTGTTGTATATATGCATTTAGCAGTCGATTTCGAAAATCTTCAAATCATTAGTTTAACATATTTAAGTTAATTAACCTTCTTTAACGTACTGAAGTTGATGCAAACCATGGCGGCATAACGACAGTACATTTGGAAGAATTCCGTAATCTTATATTTAGGTATAAAGTCGATTTTCTTGTATATACACATTTAGCAATCGATATCGAAATGCTTCAAATAATTAGTTTAACATATTAAAGTTAATTAACCATCTTTAACGTATTTAAGGTGAAATAAAGCCTTAACGCCATAACGACAGTAATTTGAAAGAATTCCGTAATCTTTTATTTAGGTATAAAGTCGATTTTCTGGTATATATGCATTTAGAAATCGATATCGAAATGCTTCAAATCATTAGTTTAACATATTTAAGTTAATTAACCTTTTTTAACGTATTGAAGTTGACATAAAGCCATGGCGGAATAACGGCAGTGCATTTGGAAGAATTCCGTAATCTTATATTTAGGTATAAAGTCGATTTTGTTGTTTATACACATTTAGCAATCGATATCGAGATGCTTCAACTCATTAGTTTAACATATTTAAATTAATTAACCTTTTTTAACGTTTTTAAGTTGACATAAAGCCATGGCGGAATAACGGCAGTGCATTTGGAAGAATTCCGTAATCTTATATTTAGGTATAATGTCGGCTTTCTTGTATATATGCATTACAAAATCGATATCGAAATGCTTCAAATCATTAGTTTAACATATTTAAGTTAATTAACCTTCTTTATCTTACTGAAGTTTACATAAAGCCAACACGGTATAACGGCAGTGCATTTGGGAGAATTTCGTAATTTTATATTTAGGTATAAAGTCGATTTTCTTGTATATACACATTTAGCAATCGATATCGAAATGCTTCAAATCATTAGTTTAACATATTTAAGTTAATTAAACTTCTTTAACATATTGAAGTTGATATAAAGCCATGGCGGCATAACGGCAGTACATTTGGAAGAATTCCGTAATCTTATATTTATGTATAAAGAAGATTTTCTTGTACATGTGAATTTAGCAATCGATTTCGAAAATCTTCAAATCATTAGTTTAACATACTTAAGTCAATAAACCTTCTTTAACGAACAGAAGTTAACATGAAGCCATAACTGCATAACGGCAGTGCATTTAAAAGAATTCCGTAATCTTATATTTAGGTATAAAGTCGATTTTCTTGTATATACACATATAGCAATCGATATCAAAATGCCTCAAATCATTAGTTTAACATATTTAAGTTAATTAACCCTCTTTATCTTACAGAAGTCTTCAAACGCCTTAACGGCATAACGGCAATGCATGTAGAAGAATTCCGTAATCTTATATTTAGGTATAAATTCGATTTCCTTGTATATACTCATTTAGCAATCGATATCGAAATGCTTCACATCATTAGTTTGACATATTTAAGTTAAAAAACCTACTTTAAACCGAAGATAACACACAGCCATGGCGGCATAACGGCAGTGCATGTAGAAGAAATCCGTAATCTTATATTTAAGTATTAAGTCGAATTTAATGTATATATGCATTTAGCAATCGATTTCGAAAATCTTTAAATCATTAGTTTAACATATTTAAGTTAATTAACCCTCTTTATCTTACTGAAGTCTGCAAACGCCTTAACGGCATAACGGCAGTGCATTTGAAGAATTCCGTAATCTTATATTTAGGTATAAAGTCGATTTTTTTGTATATATGCATTAAGCAATCGATTTCGAAAACCTTCAAAACATTAGTTTAACATATTTAAGTTAATTATCCTTCTATAACATATTGAAGTTGATAAAAAGCCATGGCGGCATAGCGACAGTACATTTGCAAGAATTCCGTAAACTTATATTTAGGTAGAAAGTCGATTTTCTTGTATATATGCATTAAGCAACCGATTTCAAAATGCTTCAAATAACTGGTGTAACATATCTAAGTTAATAAACCTTCTTAAACGAACTGAAGTTAAAATGAAGCCATAACGGCATAACGGCAGTGCATTTAGAAGAATTCCGTAATCTTATATTTCGGTATAAAGTCGATTTTCTTGTATATACACATTTAGCAATCGATATCGAAATGCTTCAAATCATTAGTTAAACATATTTAAGTTAATTAACTCTCTTTATCTTACTGAAATCGACAAACGCCTTAACGGCATAACGGCAAAGCATTTGGAAGAATTACGTAATCTTATATTTAGGTATTAAGTCGATTTTCTTGTATATACTCATTTAGCAATCGATATCGAAATGCTTTAAATCATTAGTTTAACATATTTAAGTTAACGAACCTACTTTAACGCACTGAAGTTAACACAAAGCCATGGCGGCATAACGGCAGTGCATGTAGAAGAATTCCGTAATCTTATATTTAGGTATAAATTCGATTTTTTTGTATATACACATATAGCAATCGATATCGAAATGCTTCAAATCATTAGTTTAACAAATTTAAGTTAATTAACCTTCGTTAACGTATTGAAGTTGATATAAAGCCATGGCGGCATAACGGCAGTACATTTGGAAGAATTCCGTAATCTTATATTTAGGTATAAAGTCGATTTTGTTGTATATATGCATTTAGCAGTCGATTTCGAAAATCTTCAAATCATTAGTTTAACATATTTAAGTTAATTAACCTTCTTTAACGTATTGAAGGTGATATAAAGCCATGGCGACATAACGACAGTACATTTGGAAGAATCCCGTAATCTTATATTTAGGTATGAAGTCGATTTTCTTGTATATACTCATTTAGCACTCGATATCGAAATGCTTCAAATCACTAGTTTACCATATTTAAGTTTGCAAACCTACTTTAACGCACTGAAGTTTACACAAAGTCATGGCGGCATAACATCTTATATTTAGGTATAAATTCGATTTTCTTGTATATACACATTTAGCAATCGATATCGAAATGCTTCAAATCATAAGTTTAACATATTAAGTTAATAAACACTTTTTAGCTTAATGAGGTCTAGATAAAGCCTTAACGGTATAACGGCAGTACATTTAGAAGAACTCCGTAATGTTATAATTTTATATTTAGGTATAAAGTGGATTTTGTTTTATTTACACATTTAGCAGTCGATATCGAAATGCTTCAAACCATTAGTTTAACATATTTAAAATAATTAACCTTCTTTAACGTATTGAAGTTGATACAAACCATGGCGGCATAACGACAGTACATTTGGAAGAATTCCGTAATCTTATATATGGGTATAAAAACGATTTTCTTGTATATACACATTTAGCAATCGATATCGAAATGCTTCAAATCATTAGTTTAACATATTTAAGTTAATTAACCATCTTTAACGTATTGAAGGTGAAATAAAGACATAGCGCCATAACGACAGTAATTTGGAAGAATTCCGTAATCCTATATTTAGGTATAAAGTCAATTTTCTTGTATATATGCATTTAGAAATCGATATAGAAATGCTTCAAATCATTAGTTTAACATATTTAAGTTAATTAACCATCTTTAACGTATTGAAGGTGAAATAAAGCCATGGCGCCATAACGACAGTAATTTGGAAGAATTCCGTAATCTTATATTTAGGTATAAAGTCGATTTTCTTGTATATATGCATTACAAAATCGATATCGAAATGCTTCAAATCATTAGTTTAACATATTTAAGTTAATTAACCATCTTTAACGTATTGAAGGTGAAATAAAGCCATGGCGCCATAACGACAGTAATTTGGAAGAATTCCGTAATCTTATATTTAGGTATAAAGTCGATTTTCTTGTATATATGCATTAAGCAATCGATATCGAAATGCTTCAAATAACTGGTTTAACATATTTGAGTTAATAAACCTTCTTTAACTAACTGAAGTTAACATAAGGCCATGGCGGCATAACGGCAGTGCATTTGGAAGAATTCCGTTATCCTATATTTAAGTATAAAGTCAAGTTTCTTGTACTAGCACATTTAGCAATCGATATCGAAATGCTTCAAATCATTAGTTTAACATATATAAGTAAAATTACCTTCTTTAACCTACCGAAGGTGACATGAAGCCATGGCGGTATAACTGCACTGCATTTAGAAGAATTCCGCAATTTTATATTTAGGTATAAATTCGACTTTCTTGTATATATGCATTTAGAAATCGATATCGAAAAGCTTCAAATCATTATTTTTAAACATATTTAAGTTAATTAACCTTCTTTAACGTATTGAAGTTGATATAAAGCCATGGCGGCATAACGACAGTGCATGTAGAAGAATTCCGTAATCTTATATTTAGGTATAATGTCGATTTTCTTGTATATACACATTTTGCAATCGATATCAAAATGCTTCAAATCATTAGTTTAACATATTTAAGTTAATAAAACTTCTTTAACGCACTGAAGTCTACATAAAGCCTTAACGATATAACTGCACTGCATTTAGAAGAATTCCGTTATCTTATATTTAGGTATAAATTTGACTTTCTTGTATATACTCTTTTAGCAAGCGATATCAAAATGCTTCAAACCATTAGTTTAAAATATTTAAAATAAATAAACTTCTTTAACGTATTGAAGTTGATACAAAGCCATGGCGGCATAACGACAGTACATTTGGAAGAATTCCGTGATCTTATATTTAGGTATAAAGTCGATTTTCTTGTATATCGCATTCAGCAATCGATATCGAAATGCTTCAAATCATTAGTTTAACATATTTAAGTTAATAAACCTTCTTTAACGCACTGAAGTCTACATAAAGCCTTAACGGCATAACGGCGGTGCATTTAGAAGAATTCAGTTATCTTATATTTAGGTATAAATTCGATTTTCTTGTATATACACATTTAGCAAGCGATATCGAAATACTTCAAATCCTTAGTTTAACATATTTAAGTTAGTTAACCTTCTCTAACGTATTGAAGTTGATAAAGAGCCATGGCGGCATAACGACAGTACATTTGGAAGAATTCCCTAGTCTTATATTTAGGTATAAAGTCGATTTTCTTGTATATATGCATTAAGCAATCGATATCGAAATGCTTCAAATAACTGGTTTAACATATTTAAGTTAATAAACCTTCTTTAACGAACTGAAGTTAATATAAAGCCATAACGGCATAACGGCAGTGCATGTAGAAGAAATCCGTAATCTTATATTTAGGTATTAAGTCGAATTTGTTGTATATATGCATTAAGCAATCGATTTCGAAAATCTTCAAATCATTAGTTTAACATATTTAAGTTAATTAACCCTCTTTATCTTACTGAAGTCTGCAAACGCCTTAACGGCATAACGGCAGTGCATTTGAAGAAGTCCGTAATCTTATATTTAGGTATAAAGTCGATTTTTTTGTATATATGCATTTAGCAATCGATTTCGAAAATCTTCAAAACATTAGTTTAACATATTTAAGTTAATAAAACTTCTTTAAGGCACTGAAGTCTACATAAAGCCTTAACGGCATAACGGCGGTGCATTTAGAAGAACTCAGTTATCTTATATTTAGGTATAAATTCGATTTTCTTGTATATACACATTTAGCAAGCGATATCGAAATGCTTCAAATCCTTAGTTTAACATATTTAAGTTAATTAACCTTCTCTAACGTATTGAAGTTGATAAAGAGCCATGGCGGCATAACGACAGTACATTTGGAAGAATTCCGTAGTCTTATATTTAGGTATAAAGTCGATTTTCTTGTATATATGCATTAAGCAATCGATATCGAAATGCTTCAAATAACTGGCTTAACATATTTAAGTTAATAAACCTTCTTTAACGAACTGAAGTTAATATAAAGCCATAACGGCATAACGGCAGTGCATTTAGAAGAAATCCGTAATCTTATATTTAGGTATTAAGTCGAATTTGTTTTATATATGCATTTAGCAATCGATTTCGAAAAACTTCAAATCATTAGTTTAACATATTTAAGTTAATTGACCTTCTTTAACGTATTGAAGGTGATATAAAGCCATGGCGGCATAACGACAGTACATTTGGAAGAATTCCGTAATCTTATATTTAGGTATAAAGTCGATTTTGTTGTATATATGCATTTAGCAGTCGATTTTGAAAATCTTCAAATCATTAGTTTAGCATATCTAAGTTAATTAACCTAATTCAAATCATTAGTTTAACAAATTTAAGTTAATTAACCTTCTTTAACGTATTGAAGTTGATATAAAGCCATGGCGGCATAACGACAGTACATTTGGAAGAATTCCGTAATCTTATATTTAGGTATAAAGTCGATTTTGTTGTATATATGCATTTAGCAGTCGATTTTGAAAATCTTCAAATCATTAGTTTAGCATATTTAAGTTAATTAAACTTCTTTAACGTATTGAAGGTGATATAAAGCCATGGCGACATAACGACAGTACATTTGGAAGAATGCCGTAATCTTATATTTAGGTATGAAGTCGATTTTCTTGTATATACTCATTTAGCAATCGATATCGAAATGCTTCAAATCATTAGTTTAACATATTTAAGCTAACAAACCTACTTTAACGTACTGAAGTTTACACAAAGCCATGGCGGCATAACATCTTATATTTAGGTATAAATTCGATTTTTTTGTGTATACACATTTAGCAATCGATATCGAAATGCTTCAAATCATTAGTTTAACATATTTAAGTTAATTAACCTTCTTTATCTTACTGAAGTCTACAAACGCCTTAACGTCATAGCGGCAAAGCATTTAGAAGAATTACGTAATCTTATATTTAGGTATTAAGTCGATTTTCTTGTATATACTAATTTACCAATCGATATCGAAATGCTTCAAATCATTAGTTTAACATATTTAAGTTAACGAACCTACTTTAACGCACTGAAGTTAACACAAAGCCATGGCGGCATAACGGCAGTGCATGTAGAAGATTTCCGTAATCTCATATTTAGGTATTGAATAATGTTGACCGAATTTATTTAGGAATACTAACCCCTTCCTCCGTTTGCACTTACACTCGCGCGCGTGTTTAAAAGGAAAAAAAGAGTTGAGTTTTTAAAAGTTTTATTTTAAATCCTTTGTTTGCAGTACAATATTTTGCCTTATAATATATCGCGTCGATTCGAAATAAGATGTGTTGGACCACTGTCGGCGCAGGTGGAACGATGACAATCGAAAAGAAGTGGGAATTCCGCGGCGCAGTATAGAAGCGAAAGTTGTGGCTGGGTGGTTTGTGTAAAACGAATGTTGATGTGTTGATGCGAACAGCAGGTGACGAATTGTAGCCTCCTTTCCTGTTGTCTATCCTTTTTGTTTAGTGGGTAAGAGCACAGGTGTGGTGAGTTGCGTTGAAGTGTCATCAGCTGTGGTGAATGACGATGTAGCATTAGGATGCGCCAGTTTTACCGAGTAGAGGGGGTGGATGCTTAACTCATTTAAACATCCTGGGCCCCCTAGGCGAATATTTTGCCTAGTTTTATATACATATATTTGCTGATGCATGTAACTCGACTTACTGTGTAACCGAGGCCGCAGAATAATAGCTGTAAGAAGCGATTTTGGTTTTAATAGCCAATTGTATTTGGTGTAAATATTGGTGCTTGAGGTAATAATTGATTTTGCGTGCTTTGACGACTTTTTGTATTATTATACCAAAATGTTCTTTGCTTTTATTAGCTGCTATTTACAATTTATTTTTTATCGGTTTGGCATACCGGTAGTTTATTATATGCCTTTTCTGTATTATGTTTGGATTTTATTTATTCTCGGCTTATGAAGTATAGTAACTCCACGCCTGGCTCAGATATGGCCAGAATGGGTACTCCTTAGCCCTGGAGTTAGGGCTGTGCCAATAGATGTATCTTGCGAGAGAGTGGCCGGTAATTGCGAACGGCTTCGATTCGTGGGGTAAAAAATTTTGTATACTTAATTTGAAGCTCTGTATAGCTGATTTCCATAACTCACCCATATGAGAAGCGCTTGGTTAGATGCGATAAAAGCGACTTTAGCTTTGTAAGCATAGGTGCGTTAATGTATCGCATTGGGAGTATTGTGATCCCTTAATTTCTGTTTTGATTTTATTTTTTTTTTTTATATATATTTGAAAATTTGTGCCTCAATGGTTCATCATTGTATAAATGTGTAGATTTTTCGACTTTTGGAGACACTTTTGTTATATTTATGTTTTATTTCTAATTTGGCGTTTGGTAGCCCGCCACCGCTCTAGGATTTGTTCAGAATTTTATTGTTTTTCATTATTGGCTAAAGCCATCCTGCGGGGCCGAAAAGTTGTATGTGCTTTTAATAATTTGGACTGTCAGAGGTAACTCTGACTTTGTTTTTAATTCCAATTTGTGGAGTATTGAAAATTTGTGGCTTTAGGGGTAGTCGTACGACGTACCGGCCATTATTGGATCGAGTAGTTGTGGCTTTCGAGTAGCGCTTACAATACTGATCTTGTGGAGTTTTATTTAATATTCGGGGAAGTTTCCCTGTCTCTTGAGCTTTCCTTAATTGTGAATTAAGGCATTTGTTTGATGTTTTCTCAACTTGAGTTGGAGTGGTGGTAACTAGTTCTGTAACTAGTCCACTTTGTGTTCGGCTATGCAGCGTTTGAGCTTTTTGCGCCTTTGAGCAACATGGTGTCTCTTGGCAATTTGCTGAATTTTGGGTTTCGGGTTTTGCTTTTGCAATTAAACCCGTGGATCTTCCCTTTGTATAAGCGCTTCTTTGGGATGAGAGAGGATATCTGCTGTAATGAAGCATTGAGTTGTGTCTTTTGTGACAATATAAGCAATTAAATTTGCTTTTGCAATTTTTAAGATTGTGTGCATTGGACAAGCAGTTTGTACAGAGTCTTTTTGATCTGACAAAGTTGTTCCTTTCGTTAATGTTTAATTTTTTAAACTTTTTGCAATTTTTAAGCTTATGCCCTCTTGTGCATAGTTCGCATGACGTATGTATTCTTTGTTCGGATGTGAACGATTGTGTTTTGTTAAAAATTATATTTGATTTGTTTTTGCTTCTAACTTGGGGTCTATTTAAGCTTCTATTTTGGTCGTGTTTAATGTTCTTAGTTTTTATTATTTTTTCTTCTAACCTTTCCGCAATTTCATATTGGGTGGTGAGAAAATCTTTCATTTGTTGCCACGTTGGGCACTGTTTTCGTGATGAGAGCGATTGCTCCCATAGAAGTAACGACTTTTCTGGTAATGCGGCGGTGCAAATGTTTACCAGAATTGGGTCCCAGCTGTCTGTGGGAATATTTAATGTCGATAGAGTCGACAAACAATTTGAAACAGTGGATTGTAGTGTTACAAATTCTTCACTTGTTTCTTTCTTGATTTTAGGCAAGTTTAATAGTGTCGTTACTTGCTTATCGACCAGTATTCTTTCGTTTTCAAATCTAGCTTTTAGAGCTTCCCAAGCCAAATTGAAATTGTCGTAATTTAATGCGAACTGTTTAACTATTTCGCCTGCTTGACCTTTTGTTTTGTATCGGAGGTGATACAGTTTTTGTGCCTTTGATAGTTGTGGATGGTTGATGTAAACGGCTGTGAACATGTCCCGGAAGGACGGCCATTCTTCATAACCTCCGTAAAAGGTTTCTGTATCACATGCAGGCACCTCGAGTTGGATGCCTGAACTTGACTCTTGATTGTATATTTGTGGCAGCTCTACTCTACTGTGGAGAGTAGGTGCAATCGCTTTAATGAGCTTTAATTGATCGGAGATCATAGCTTTCGTTTCTTCATATTGGTCCAAGCAGTTTTCATAAATATCGTAAGCCGATGATTTAAAATTATGTGTATCTGAATCGTTAGAATCTAGAATGGCGTCATGAGCCACTTGGAGCCGAGTCCAAAAGTTTTCAAGATTTTGAATTTTGATTTCTAATAACGATTCAGAGTTTTCATGAATCGGCAAAGAGGCAAATCTAGTGCAGTATCTTATTAAACTGTCACTTTGTGAAATGAATCTAACAACCTCTGTTGAGCGTTCAGCTCCTGCAGGTGTATTTTGATTTTTATTATTATTCATGGTTTTTACTGTATAGTAAAATATTTGTCAAATTCCTTATTTTTTATTATTACCGTTTCTTATTTACTTGCTATAGAATTAATTTTATTGAATTTTTTTTTGTTTTAATTAATTTATATTTTTTATGTCCTAATGTTGTGTAATTAGGCACACCCTAATACGTGTACTTGGATTTACATGCGTATGTATGTACTTATGTTTTGTGCGATTGAGAGCTCGTTGTAGAGATCAATGTGCTTTTTACCTAAGCATGCACGAATTGTTAGTATAATGTTTATGTTCTTAAGCAATTGAGAGCTCGTTAGGAGATCAATTTGCTTTTTGTAAGCTTGCTTGTTTATGCACTGTGAAGAGAGCGCGAAAACGGAATTGAAAAAAGGTGCACACATTTATATGTAAGTATGCACTTGGTAAATATGTTTCGCAATATTTAGGTATAATATATGGTATATGCATTAAATAAATAAGCTTATATATATGTATTCTTGTTTCTGTTTTTATTGTTTAGTTTTTATTTTCAAATATGTATGTCCTTCTCAATTTTGTATGCCGGGTCCTGCTTATTACTTTATTAAGCATTAGTGGTACTGCCGGAAATTTGTCATAGTAAAAATTTTAATTATTGGTTTGTTGGAGTCGGACCAAAGGTAGTAGATAAACATACATATATTTAAGGAGATATACATGTACATATATGTATATGAAATGACTTAGAATATATATGTACTTGACTAAGCCGCGGTAATTTGCATTTTACAGCATAGTAAGCCGTAAATTAAACCAGTGTAGGTACTGATTTTCGCTAAGTTTTACCTAGGAAAACCGTACCTTAAAACATATATGTATATGTATGTATGGGCATACACTAAATATAAAATGAAATTAATACGCTCACTGTGATTTCAGATTAACGTATGTATGTATGTGCCTGCGGGTATTCGGGGCGTTGATGCCAACTCCTTCTCCTCGGCTTCCACTTTGTTGTTCCTGGTTTTAGTACTTATGTTTGTTGTTGTTGTTTTTTGTTTATTTTAGTGTGGTTTAAAAAATCCGCGCCCGTCTCTTTGTTTTTATTTATGTATTGTTTTATCGTTTCGCGCCCGATTTTCTGTGTGTTGTTGTTTTGATTTTTTTGTTTTTTGCTTTTGCAGTATTTATTAGGTAGATTTATATTTTCAACTACGGTAATTTCTTTCTGTTTGTACTTTTAAAATTGTAACTAATTGGCACCTCTTTTTTTGGTTTTGCACATAATGTTATTGTTTTATTTATACATATGAATATGTACGTATATATTTTATATATTTTGTTGCCGCTCTACTTTTGTTGTTTTTTTTTTTTTTGAACTGTTTTAATTTTTGTTTTCGTGGACACTCAGTATGTGAGTATGTATGTTTTTTTGGTTTGTAAGTTGATGTTCTTGTCACCGCAGCTTTTTTTTTTTTCGTACCACTGCACTTTTTTAATTTTTTGTCTTTTTCTTGTATACAAGTATAAAAACTTATATTTTTTCTATTGTTTGGCCCACTGCACTTTTTGTTTTTTAATTTTAGAAAACTGCTCTCTTTTGTCTTGATTGCATTTGTTTGTTTGTTATATCTAAGTATATGTATTTTTTTTGTTCACCACTGCACTTTGTTTTTGTTTCTGTCACTTCTGTTCACTTCACTTTTTTGTAAATGCAATGAAATATTATTTTGTTAATAATTTTAGTTTTTTCTTATTTAGAATCCGAAGGTGCCTATCGGTAAGGCTCGAAGGACCATGAATAATGTTGACCGAATTTATTTAGGAATACTAACCCCTTCCTCCGTTTGCACTTACACTCGCGCGAGTGTTTAAAAGGAAAAAAAGAGTTGACTTTTTAAAAGTTTTATTTTAAATCCTTTGTTTGCAGTACAATATTTTGCCTTATAATATATCGCGTCGATTCGAAATAAGATGTGTTGGACCACTGTCGGCGCAGGTGGAACGATGACAATCGAAAAGAAGTGGGAATTCCGCGGCGCAGTATAGAAGCGAAAGTTGTGGCTGGGTGGTTTGTGTAAAACGAATGTTGATGTGTTGATGCGAACAGCAGGTGACGAATTGTAGCCTCCTTTCCTGTTGTCTATCCTTTTTGTTTAGTGGGTAAGAGCACAGGTGTGGTGAGTTGCGTTGAAGTGTCATCAGCTGTGGTGAATGACGATGTAGCATTAGGATGCGCCAGTTTTACCGAGTAGAGGGGGTGGATGCTTAACTCATTTAAACAGGTATAAAGTCGATTTTTTTGTATATACACATTTAGCAATCGATATCGAAATGCTTCAAATCATTAGCTTAACATATAAGGGTTAATTAACCATCTTTAACGCATTGAAGGTGAAATAAAGCCATGGCGCTATAACGACAGTAATTTGGAAGAATTCCGTAATCTTATATTTAGGTATAAAGTCGATTTTCTTCTATATATGCATTTAGAAATCGATACAGAAATGCTTCAAATCATTAGTTTAACATATCTAAGTTAATTAACCATATTTAACGTATTGAAGGTGAAATAAAGCCTTGGCGCCATAACGACAGTAATTTGGAAGAATTCCATAATCTTATATTTAGGTATAAAGTCGATTTTCTTGTATATATGCATTAAGCAATCGATATCGAAATGCTTCAAATAACAGGTTTAACATATTTGAGTTAATAAACCTTCTTTAACTAACTGAAGTTAACATAGGGCCATGGCGGAATAACGGCAGTGCATTTGGAAGAATTCCGTTATCCTATGTTTAGGTATAATGTCGATTTTCTTGTATATACACATTTAGCAATCGATAGCGAAATGCTTCAAATCATTAGTTTAACATATATAAGTAAAATTACCTTCTTTAACCTACCGAAGGTGACATGAAGCCATGGCGGTATAACTGCACTGCATTTAGAAGAATTCCGCAATTTTATATTTGGGTATAAATTCGACTTTCTTGTATATATGCATTTAGAAATCGATATCGAAATGCTTCAAATCATTAGTTTAACATATTTAAGTTAATTAACCTTCTTTAACGTATTGAAGTTGATATAAAGCCATGGCGGCATAACGACAGTGCATGTAGAAGAATTCCGTAATCTTATATTTAGGTATAAAGTCGATTTTCTTGTATATCGCATTCAGCAATCGATATCGAAATGCTTCAAATCATTAGTTTAACATATTTAAGTTAATAAAACTTCTTTAACGAACTGAAGTTGGCATAAAGCCATGGCGGCATAACGGCGGTGCATTTAGAAGAATTCAGTTATCTTATATTTAGGTATAAATTCGATTTTCTTGTATATACACATTTAGCAAGCGATATCGAAATGCTTCAAATCCTTAGTTTAACATATTTAAGTTAATTAACCTTCTTTAACGTATTGAAGTTGATAAAGAGCCATGGCGGCATAACGACAGTACATTTGGATGAATTCCGTAGTCTTATATTTAGGTATAAAGTCGATTTTCTTGTATATATGCATTAAGCAATCGATATCGAAATGCTTCAAATAACTGGTTTAACATAATTAAGTTAATAAACCTTCTTTAACGAACTGAAGTTAATATAAATCCATGGCGGCATAACGGCAGTGCATGTAGAGGAATTCCGTTATCTTATATTTAGGTATAAAGTCGATTTTCTTGTATATACACATTTAGCAAGCGATATCGAAATGCTTCAAATCATTAGTTTAACATATTTAAGTTAATTAACCTTCTTTAACGTAATGAAGGTGATATGAAGCCATGGCGGCATAACGACAGTGCATTAAGAAGAATTCCGTAATCTTATATTTAGGTATAAAGTCGATTTTGTTGTATATACACATTTAGCAAGCGATATCGAAATGCTTCAAATCATTAGTTTAACATATTTAAGTAAATTAACCCTCTTTATCTTACTGAAATCTACAAAAGCCTTAACGGCATAACGGTTAGTGCATTTGGAAGAGCTCCGTAATCTTATATTTAGGTATTAAGTCGATTTTGTTGTATATACGCATTTAGCAATCGACATCGAAATGCTTGAACTCATTAGTTTAACATGTTTAAGTTAATAAACCTTCTTTAACGATCTGAATTTGGCATATAGCCACGGCGGTATTACGGCAGTGCATGTAGAAGGATTTCGTGATCTTTTATTTAGGTATAAAGTCGATTTTCTTGTATTTACACATTTAGCGATCGATATCGAAAATCTTCAAATCATTAGTTTAACATATTTAAGTTAATTAACTTTCTTTAACGTAATGAAGGAGATATAAAGCCATGGCGGCATAACGACAGTGCATGTAGAAGAATTCCGTAATCTTACATTTAAGTATTTATTCGATTTTCTTATATTTACACATTTAGCAATCGATATTGAAATGCCTCAAATCATTAGTTTAACATATTTAAGTAAATTAACCCTCTTTATCTTACTGAAATCTACAAAAGCCTTAACGGCATAACGGCAGTGCATTTGGAAGAATTCCGTAATCTTATATTTAGGTATAATCGATTTTCTTGTATATACACATTTAGCAATCGATATCGAAATCTTCAAATCTAGTTTAACATATTTAAGTTAATTAACCTCTTTGCCTGAAGTTACAAAAGCTTAACGGATAACGGCAGTGCATTGGAAGAATTCCGTAACTTATATTTAGGTATAAAGTCGATTTTTTGTTATACACATTTAGCAATCGATATCAAATCTTCAAATATTAGTTTAACATATTAAGTTAATAAACCTTCTTTAACGAACTGAAGTTGATAAACCATGGCGGCATAACGGCAGTATTGAGGAATTCCGTTATCTTATATTTAGGTATAAAGTCGATTTTCTTGTATATACACATTTAGCAACGATATCGAAATGCTTCAAATCATTAGTTTAACATATTTAAGTTAATTAACCTTCTTTAACGTAATGAAGTGATATAAGCCATGGCGGCATAACGGCAGTGCATTAGAAGAATTCCGTAATCTTATATTTAGGTATAAAGTCGATTTTTTGTATATACACATTTAGCAACGATATCGAAATGCTTCAAATCATTAGTTTAACATATTTAAGTTAATTAACCTTCTTTATCTTACTGAATTACAAAAGCCTAACGGCATAACGGCAGTGCATTTGAAGAATTCCGTAATCTTATATTTAGGTATAAGTCGATTTTTTGTATATACCATTTAGCAATCGATATCGAAATGCTTCAACTCATTAGTTTAACATTTTAAGTTAATAAACCTTCTTTAACGACTGAAGTTGCATAAAGCCAGGCGGATAACGGCAGTGCATGTAGAAGAATTCGTAATCTTATATTTAGGTATAAAGTCGATTTTCTTGTATTTACACATTTAGCAATCGATATCGAAATCTTCAAATCATTAGTTTAACATATTTAAGTTAATTAACTTCTTTACGTACTGAAGTTAATAAAGCCATGCGGCATAACGGCAGTGCATTTGAAGAATTCCGTAATCTTATATTTAGTATAAATCGATTTTCTTGTATATACACATTTAGCAATCGATATCGAAATGCTCAATCATTAGTTTAACATATTTAAGTTAATAAACCTTCTTTAACTATGAAGTTACATAAAGCCGGATAACGGCAGTGCATTTGAAGAATTCCGTAATCTTATATTTAGGTATAAAGTCGATTTTCTTTATATACACATTTAGCAATCATACGAAATGCTTCAAATCATTAGTTTAACATATTTAAGTTAATTAACCTTCTTTACTACTGAAGTTACATAAAGCCTAACGGTATAACGGCAGTCATTGGAAGAATTTGTATCTTTATTTAGGTATAAAGTGATTTTTTGTATATACCATTTAGCAATCGATATCGAAATCCAATCATTAGTTTAACATATTAAGTTAATAAACCTTCTTTAACGAACTGAAGTTGCATAAAGCCTGCGGCATAACGGCAGTGCATTTAGAAGAATTCCGTAATCTTATTTTTGGTATAAAGTCGATTTTCTTGTATATACACATTTAGCAATCGATATCGAAATGCTTCAAATCATTAGTTTAACATATTTAAGTTAATAAACCTTCTTTAACGAACTGAAGTTGCATAAAGATGCGGATAACGGCAGTGCATTAGAGGAATTCCGTTATCTTATATTTAGGTATAAATCGATTTTTTGTATATACCATTTAGCAAGCGATATCGAAATGCTTCAAATCATTAGTTTAACATATTTAAGTTAATTAACCTCTTTATCCTACTGAATTACAAAAGCCGGATAACGGCAGTGCATTTGGAAGAATTCCGTAATCTTATATTTAGGTATTAAGTCGATTTTGTTGTATATACCATTTAGCAATCGAATCGAAATGCTTAACTCATTAGTTTAACATTTTAAGTTAATAAACCTTCTTTAACGATCTGAATTTGGCATATAGCCACGGCGGTATTCGGCAGTGCATGTAGAAGGATTTCGTGATCTTTTATTTAGGTATAAAGTCGATTTTCTTGTATTTACACATTTAGCGATCGATATCGAAAATCTTCAAATCATTAGTTTAACAATTTAAGTTAATTAACTTCTTTAACGAATGAAGTAATAAAGATGCGGATAACGGCAGTGCATTAGAAGAATTCCGTAATCTTAATTTAGGTATAAATCGATTTTCTTTATTACACATTTAGCAACGATATGAAATGCCTCAAATATTAGTTTAACATATTTAAGTTAATTAACCTTCTTTACTTATGAATTAAAAAGCCTTACGGCATAACGGCAGTCATTTGGAAGAATTCCGTAATCTTATATTTAGGTATAAAGTCGATTTTCTTGTATAAAATTGTATTAAGCAATCGAATATTGAAATCCTTCAAATAAACTGGTATAACATATTTAAGAATTCCGTAATCTTTTTTAGGTATAAAGTCGATTTTCTTGTTATACACATTTAGCAATCGATATCAAATGCTTCAAATCATTAGTTTAACATAGTTAAGTTAATAAACCTTCTTTAACGAACTGAAGTTGGCATAAATCCATGGCGGCATAACGGCAGTGCATGTAGAGGAATTCCGTTATCTTATATTTAGGTATAAAGTCGATTTTCTTGTATGTACACATTTAGCAAGCGATATCGAAATGCTTCAAATCATTAGTTTAACATATTTAAGTTAATTAACCTTCTTTAACGTATTGAAGTTGATCTAAAGCCATGGCGGCATAACGGCAGTGCATTTAGAAGAAATCCGTAATCTTGTATTTAGGTATAAAGTCGATTTTTTTGTATATACACATTTAGCAATCGATATCGAGATGCTTCAACTCATTAGTTTAACATATTTAAGTTAACAAACCTTCTATAACGAACTGAAGTTGGCATAAAGCCATGGCGGCATAACGGCAGTGCATGTAGAAGAATTCCGTAATGTTATATTTAGGTATAAAGTCGATTTTGTTGTATTTACACATTTAGCAATCGATATCGAGATGTTTCAACTCATTAGCTTAACATAGTTAAGTTAATAAACCTGATTTTCTTGTATATACAAGCGATATCGAAATGCTTTAAATCATTAGTTTAACATATTTTAAGTTAATTAACCTTCTTTAACGTACTGAAGTTGATCTAAAGCCATGGCGGCATAACGGCAGTGCATTTAGAAGAAATCCGTAATCTTATATTTAGGTATAAATTCGATTTTGTTGTATATACACATTTAGCAATCGATATCGAGATGCTTCAACTCATTAGCTTAACATATTTAAGTTAATAAGCCCTCTTTAACGATCTGAAGTTGGCATATAGCCACGGCGGCATTACGGCAGTGCATGTAGAAGAATTCCGTAATCTTTTATTTAGGTATAAAGTCGATTTTCTTTTATATACACATTTAGATATCGATATCGAAATGCTTCAAATCACTAGTTTAACAT
The DNA here is from genome assembly GCA_027475135.1 of Bactrocera correcta. Taxonomy (NCBI): domain Eukaryota; kingdom Metazoa; phylum Arthropoda; class Insecta; order Diptera; family Tephritidae; genus Bactrocera; species Bactrocera correcta. Next base: position 50,858 of record JAPZAG010000412.1, on the reverse strand, counting down.
ATTAAGTTAATAAACATTTTTTAGCTTACTGAAGTCTACATAAAGCCTTAACGGTGTAACGGCAGTGCATTTAGAATAATCCCGTTATCTTATATTTAGGTATAAATTCGATTTTCTTGTATATAAACATTTAGCAATCGATATCGAAATGCTTCAAATCATTAGTTTAACATATTTAAGTTAATTAACCTTCTTTAACGTATTGAAGGTGATATAAAGCCATGGCTGCATAACGACAGTGCGTGTAGAAGAATTCCGTAATCCTATATTTAAGTATACAGGCGATTTTCTTGTATTTACACATTTAGCAATCGATATCGAGATGCTTCAACTCATTAGTTTAACATATTTAAGTTAACAAACCTTCTATAACGAACTGAAGTTGGCATAAAGCCATGGCGGCATAACGGCAGTGCATTTAGAAAAATTCCGTAATCTTATATTTAGGTATAAAGTCGATTTTCTTGTATATACACATTTAGCAATCGATATCGAGATGTTTCAACTCATTAGCTTAACATAGTTAAGTTAATAAACCTGATTTTCTTGTATATACAAGCGATATCGAAATGCTTTAAATCATTAGTTTAACATATTTAAGTTAATTAACCCTCTCTATCTTACTGAAGTCTGCATAAAGCCTTAACGGCATAACGGCAGTGCATTTAAAAGAGTTCCGTTATCTTATATTTAGGTATAAAGTCGATTTTGTTGTATATACACATTTAGCATGCGATATCGAAATGCTTCAAATCATTAGGTTAACATATTTAAGTTAATTAACCTTCTTTAACGCATTGAAGTTGATATGAAGCCAAGACGGCATAACGGCAGTGCATTTAGAAGAATTCCGTAATCTTATATTTAGGTGTAAAGTCGATTTTCTTGTATATACACATTTAGCAATCGATATCGAAATGCTTCAAATCATTAGTTTAGCATATTTAAGTAAATTAACCTTCTTTAGCGTACTGAAATTTATATAAAGCCATAACGGCATAACGGGAGTGTATTTCAATGAATTCCGTAATCTTATATTTAGATATATAGTCGACTTTCTTGTATATACTCACTTAGCAATCGATATCGAAATGCTTCAACTCATTAGTTTAGTATATTTAAGTGAATAAAGCTTCTTTAACGTAATGAAGGTGATATAAAGCCATAACGGCATAACGGGAGTGTATTTCGATGAATTCCGTAATCTTATATTTAGGTATAAAGTCGACTTTCTTATATTTACACATTTAGCAATCGATATCGAAAATCTTCAAATCATTAATTTAACATATTTAAGTTAATTAACCTTCGTTAACGTAATGAAGGTGATATAAAGCCATAACGGCATAACGGGAGAGTATTTCGATGAATTCCGTAATCTTATATTTAGGTATAAAGTCGACTTTCTTGTATATACTCATTTAGCAATCTATATCGAAATGCTTCAAATCATTAGTTTAATATAGTTAAGTTAATAAAGCTTCTTTAACGCACTGAAGTTAACATAAAGCCATGGCGGCATAACGGCAGTGCATGTAGAAGAATTCCGTAATCTTATATTTAGGTATAAAGTCGATTTTCTTGTATATATACACATAGCAATCGATATCGAAATGCTTTAAATCATTAGTTTAAAATATTTAAGTTCATAAACCTTCTTTAACGAAATGAAGTTGGCATAAAGCAATGGCGGCATAACGGCAGTGCATTTAGAAGAATTCCGTAATCTTATATTTAGGTATAAAGTCGATTTTGTTGTATATACGCATTTAGCAATCGATATCGAAATGCTTCAAATAACTGGTTTAACATATTTAAGTTAATAAACCTTCTTTAACGAACTGAAGTTAACGTAAAGCCATAACGGCAGTGCATTTAGAAGAATTCCGTCACCTTATATTTAGGTATAAAGTCGATTTTCTGTATATACACATTAAGCAATCGATATCGAAATGTTTCAAATCATTAGTTTAACATATTTAAGTTAATAAACGTCTTTAACGAACGGATGTTGGCATAAAGCCACGGCGGCCAAACGGCAGTGCATGTAGACGATTTCCGTAATCTTATATTTAGGTATAAAGTCGATTTTCTTGTATATACACATTTTGCAATCGATATCGAAATGCTTCAAATAACTGGTTTAGCATATTTAAGTTAATTAACCTTCTTTATCTTACTGAAGGTAACATAAAGCCATAACGGCAGTGCATTTCGAAGAATTCCGTAAACTTATATTTAGGTATAAAGTCGATTTTGTATATAAACACATTTAGCAATCGATATCGAGATGCTTCAACTCATTAGTTTAACATATTTAAGCCAATAAACCTTCTTTAACGAACTGAAGTTGGCATAAAGCCATGGTGGCATAACGGCAGTGCATGTAGAAGAATTCCGTTAGCTTATATTTAGGTATAAAGTCGATTTTCTTGTATATACACATTTAGCAAGCGATATCGAAATGCTTCAAATCATTAGTTTAACATATTTAAGTTAATTAACCTTCTTTAACGTATTGAAGTTGATATAAAGCCATGGCGGCATAACGGCAGTGCATGTAGAAGAATTCCGTAATCTTTTATTTAGGTATAAAGTCGATTTTCTTGTATGTACACATTTAGCAAGCGATATCGAAATGCTTCTAATCATTAGTTTAACATATTTAAGTTAATTAACCTTCTTTAACGTATTGAAGTTGATCTAAAGCCATGGCGGCATAACGGCAGTGCATTTAGAAGAAATCCGTAATCTTATATTTAGGTATAAAGTCGATTTTGTTGTATATACACATTTAGCAAGCGATATCGAAATGCTTCAAATCATTAGTTTAACATATTTTAGTTAATAAACCTTCTGTAACGAACTGAAGTTGGCATAAAGCCATGGCGGCATAACGGCAGTGCCTGTAGAAGAATTCCGTTATCTTATATTTAGGTATAAAGTCGATTTTCTTGTATATACACATTTAGCAAGCGATATCGAAATGCTTCCAATCATTAGTTTAACATATTAAAGTTAATTAACCTTCTTTAACGTATTGAAGTTGATCTAAAGCCATGGCGGCATAACGGCAGTGCATTTAGAAGAATTCCGTAAACTTATATTTAGGTATAAAGTCGATTTTGTATATAAACACATTTAGCAATCGATATCGAGATGCTTCAACTCATTAGTTTAACATATTTAAGTTAATAAACCTTCTATAACGAACTGAAGTTGGCATAAAGCCATGGCGGCATAACGGCAGTGCATGTAGAAGAATTCCGTTAGCTTATATTTAGGTATAAAGTCGATTTTGTTGTATATACACATTTAGCAAGCGATATCGAAATGCTTCAAATCATTAGTTTAACATATTTTACTTAATAAACCTTCTGTAACGAACTGAAGTTGGCATAAAGCCATGGCGGCATAACGGCAGTGCCTGTAGAAGAATTCCGTTATCTTATATTTAGGTATAAAGTCGATTTTCTTGTATGTACACATTTAGCAAGCGATATCGAAATGCTTCCAATCATTAGTTTAACATATTTAAGTTAATTAACCTTCTTTAACGTATTGAAGTTGATCTAAAGCCATGGCGGCATAACGGCAGTGCATTTAGAAGAAATCCGTAATCTTATATTTAGGTATAAAGTCGATTTTGTTGTATATACACATTTAGCAATCGATATCGAGATGCTTCAACTCATTAGTTTAACATATTTAAGTTAATAAACCTTCTATAACGAACTGAAGTTGGCATAAAGCCATGGCGGCATAACGGCAGTGCATTAAGAAGAATTCCGTAATCTTATATTTAGGTATAAAGTCGATTTTGTTGTATATACACATTAAGCAATCGATATCGAAATGCTTCAAATCATTAGTTTAACATATTTAAGTTAATAAACCTTCTTTAACGATCGGAAGTTGGCATATAGCCACGGCGGCATTACGGCAGTGCATGTAGAAGAATTCCGTAATCTTTTATTTAGGTATAAAGTCGATATTCTTTTATATACACATTTAGATATCGATATCGAAATGCTTCAAATCATTAGTTTAACATATTAAGTTAATAAACATTTTTTAGCTTACTGAAGTCTACATAAAGCATTAACGGTATAACGGCAGTGCATTTAGAATAATCCCGTTATCTTATATTTAGGTATAAATTCGATTTTCTTGTATATACACATTTAGCAAGCGATATCGAAATGCTTCAAATCATTAGTTTAACATATTTAAGTTAATTAACCTTCTTTAACGTATTGAAGTTTATATAAAGCCATGGCTGCATAACGACAGTGCATGTAGAAGAATTCCGTAATCTTATATTTAAGTATATAGGCGATTTTCTTGTATTTACACATTTAGCAATCGATATCGAAATGCTTCAAATCATTAGCTTAACATATTTAAGTTAATTAACCCTCTCTATCTTACTAAAGTCTGCATAAAGCCTTAACGGCATAACGGCAGTGCATTTAGAAGAATCCCGTTATCTTATATTTAGGTATAAATTCGATTTTCTTGTATATACACATTTAGCAAGCGATATCGAAATGCTTCAAATCATTAGTTTAACATATTTAATTTAAATTTAAATCTTCTTTAACGTATTGAAGTTGATATAAAGCATGGCGGCATAACGGCAGTGCATTTACAAGAATTCCGTAATCTTATATTTATGTATAAAGTCGATTTTCTTATATATACACATTTAGCAATCGATATCGAAATGCTTCAAATCATTAGTTTAAAATATTTAATTTAATAAACCTTCTTTAACGAACGGAAGTTGGCGTAAAGCCATGGCGGCATAACGGCAGTGCATTTAGAGGAATTCAGTAATCTTATATTTAGGTATAAAGTCAATTTTGTTGTATATACACATTTAGCAATCGATATCGAGATGCTTCAACTCATTAGTTTAACATATTTAAGTTAATAAACCTTCTTTATCGTATTGAAGTTGATATAAAGCCATGGCGGCATAACGGCAGTGCATTTAGAAGAATCCCGTTATCTTATATTAAGGCATAAATTCGATTTTCTTGTATATACAAGCGATATCGAAATGCTTCAAATCTTTAAATTTAACATATTTAAGTTAATTAACCTCCTTTAACGTATTGAAGTTGATATAGAGCCATGGCGGCATAACGGCAGTGCATTTAGAAGAATTCCGTAATGTTATAATTTTATATTTAGGTATAAAGTCGATTTTCTTGTATCTACACATTTAGCAATCGATATCGAAATGCTTCGAACCATTAGTTTAACATATTTAAAATAATTAACCTTCTTTAGCGTAATGAAGGTGATATAAAGCCATGGCGGCATAACGACAGTACCTGTGGAAAAATTCCGCAATCTTATATTTAGGTATAAATTCGATTTTCTTGTATATATACATTTCGCAATCGATATCGAAATGCTTCAGATAACTGGATTAACATATTTTAGCTAATAAACCTCCTTTAGCGAACTGAAGTTAACATAAAGCCATAACGGCACTGCATTTGGAAGAATTCCGTAGTCCTATATTAAGGCATAAAGTCGATTTTTCTGTATATACACATTTTGCAGTCGATATCGAAATGCTTCAAATAACTGGTTTAGAATATTTATGTTAATTAACCTTCTTTATCTTTCTGAAGTTTACATAAAGCCATAACGGCAGTATATTTATATGAATTCCGTTATCTTATATTTAGGTATAAAGTCGTTTTTTTTGTACATACACATTTAGCAATCGATATCGAAATGCTTCAAATCATTAGTTTAACATATTTAAGTTAATTAACGCTCTTTATCTTACTGAAGTCTACAAAGGCCTTAACGGCATAACGGCAGTGCATTTAGAAGAACTACGTAATCTTATATTTAGATATGAATCCGATTTTATTGTATATACTCATTTAGCAATCGATATCGAAATGCGTCAAATCATTAGAGTAACATATTTAAGTTAATAAACCTTCTTTAACGTATTGAAGGTGATACAAAGCCATGGCGGCATAACGACAGTACATTTGGAAGAATTGCGTAATCTTATATTTAAGTATAATGTCGATTTTCATGTATACACACATTAAGCAATCGATATCGAAATGCTTCAAATCATTAGTTTAACATATTTAAGTAAATTAATCCTCTTTTTCTTACTGAAGTCTACAAAAGCCTTAACGGCATAACGGCAGTGCATTTGGAAGAGTTCCGTAATCTTATATTTAGGTATTAAGTCGATTTTGTTGTATATACGCATTTAGCAATCGACATCGAAATGCTTCAAGTCATGAGTTTAACATATTTAAGATAATTAACCCTCTTTATTCTACTGAAGTCTACAAAAGCCTTAACGGCATAACGGCAGTGCATTTAGAAGCATTCCGTAATCCTCTATTTAGGTATAAAGTCGATTTTTTTGTATATACTCATTTAACAATCCATATCGAAATGCTTCAAATCATTAGTTTAACATATTTAAGATAATTAATCTTAAACCTAAATATAAGATAACGGGATTATTCTAAATGCACTGCCGTTATACCGTTAATGCTTTATGTAGACTTCAGTAAGCTAAAAAAATGTTTATTAACTTAATATTTTAAACTAATGATTTGAAGCATTTCGATATCGATATCTAAATGTGTATATAAAAGAAAATCGACTTTATACCTAACTAAAAGATTACGGAATTCTTCTACATGCAATGCCGTTATGCCGCCATGGCTTTATATCAACTTCAATACGTTAAAGAAGGTTAATTAACTTAAATATGTTAAACTAATGATTTGAAGCATTTCGATATCGCTTGCTAAATGTGTATATACAACAAAATCGACTTTATACCTAAATATAAGATAACGGAATTCTTCTACAGGCACTGCCGTTATGCCGCCATGGCTTTATATCAACTTCAATACGTTAAAGAAGGTTAATTAACTTAAATATGTTAAACTAATGATTTGAAGCATTTCGATATCGCTTGCTAAATGTGTATATACAAGAAAATCGACTTTATACCTAAATATAAGCTAACGGAATTCTTCTACATGCACTGCCGTTATGCCGCCATAGCTTTATGCCAACTTCAGTTCGTTAAAGAAGGTTTATTAGCTTAAATATGTTAAACTAATGAGTTGAAGCATCTCGATATCGATTGCTAAATGTGTTTATATACAAAATCGACTTTATACCTAAATATAAGTTTACGGAATTCTTCGAAATGCACTGCCGTTATGGCTTTATGTTAACTTCAGTAAGATAAAGAAGGTTAATTAACTTAAATATGCTAAACCAGTTATTTGAAGCATTTCGATATCGATTGCAAAATGTGTATATACAAGAAAATCGACTTTATACCTAAATATAAGATTACGGAAATCTTCTACATGCACTGCCGTTTTGCCGCCGTGGTTTTATGCCAACATCCGTTCGTTAAAGAAGGTTTATTAACTTAAAAATGTTAAACTAATGATTTGAAACATTTCGATATCGATTGCTTAATGTGTATATACAAGAAAATCGACTTTATACCTAAATATAAGATGACGGAATTCTCCTAAATGCACTGCCATTATGCCGTCATTGCTTTATGCCAACTTCAGTTCGTTAAAGAAGGTTTATGAACTTAAATATTTTAAACTAATGATTTGAAGCATGTCGATATCGATTGCTATGTGTATGTATACAAGAAAATCGACTTTATACCTAAATATAAGATTACGGAATTCTTCTACATGCACTGCCCTTATACCGCCATGGCTTTATGTTAACTTCAGTGCGTTAAAGAAGCTTTATTAACTTAAATATATTAAACTAATGATTTGAAGCATTTCGTTATAGATTGCTAAATGAGTATATACAAGAAAGTCGACTTTATACCTAAATATGAGATTACGGAATTCTTATAAATGCACTGTCGTTATGCCGCCATGGCTTTATATTACCTTCATTACGTTAAAGAAGGTTAATTAACTTAAGTATGTTAAACTAATGATTTGAAGATTTTCGATATCGATTGCTAAATGTGTAAATACAAGAATATCGATACTGTCGTTATGGTGCCATGGCTTTATATCACCTTCATTACGTTAAAGAAGGTTAATTAACTTAAATTTGTTAAATTAATGATTTGAAGATTTTCGATATCGATTGCTAAATGTGTAAATATAAGAAAGTCGACTTTATACCTAAATATAAGATTACGGAATTCATCGAAATACACTCCCGTTATGCCGTTATGGCTTTATTTCACCTTCATTACGTTAAAGAAGCTTTATTCACTTAAATATATTAAACTAATGAGTTGAAGCATTTCAATATCGATTGCTAAGTGAGTATATACAAGAAAGTCGACTATATATCTAATTATAAGATTACGGAATTCATCGAAATACACTCCCGTTATGCCGTTATGGCTTTATATAAATTTCAGTACGGTAAAGAAGGTTAATTTACTTAAATATGCTAAACTAATGATTTGAAGCATTCCGATATCGATTGCTAAATGTGTATTTACAACAAAATCGATTTTATACCTAAATAAAAGTTTACGGAATTCACCCAAATATACTGCCGTTATGCCGTTGTGGCTTTATGTAAACTTCGGTAAGATAAAGAAAATTAATTAACCTAAATATGCTAAACCAGTTATTTGAAGCTTTTCGATATCGATTGCTAAATACAAGAAAATCGACTTAATACCTAAATATGAGATTACGGAATTCTTATAAATGCACTGTCGTTATGCCGCCATGGCTTTATATTACCATCATTACGTTTAAAGAAGGTTAATTAACTTAAGTATGTTAAACTAATGATTTGAAGATTTTCGATATCGATTGCTAAATGTGTAAATACAAGAATATCGATACTGTCGTTATGGTGCCATGGCTTTATATCACCTTCATTACGTTAAAGAAGGTTAATTAACTTAAATATGTTAAACTAATGATTTGAAGAATTTCGATATCGATTGCTAAATGAGTATATACAAGAAAATCGACTTTATACCTAAATATAAGATTACGAAATTCCTCGAAATGCGCTGCCGTTATGCCGTTAAGGCTTTTGTAGACTTCCGTGATATAAAGAGGGTTAATTAACTTAAATATGTGAAACTAATGATTTGACGCATTTCGATATGGATTGCTAAATGAGTATATACAAAAAAATCGACTTTATACCTAAATAGAGGATTACGGAATGCTTCTAATGCACTGCCGTTATGCCGTTAAGGCTTTTGTAGACTTCAGTAGAATAAAGAGGGTTAATTATCTTAAATATGTTAAACTCATGATTTGAAGCAATTCGATGTCGATTGCTAAATGCGTATATACAACAAAATCGACTTAATACCTAAATATAAGATTACGGAACTCTTCCAAATGCACTGCCGTTATGCCGTTAAGGCTTTTGTAGACTTCAGTAAGAAAAAGAGGATTAATTTACTTAAATATGGTAAACTCATGATTTGAAGCATTTCGATGTCGATTGCCAAATGCGTATATACAACAAAATCGACTTAAATACCTAAATATAAGATTACGGAACTCTTCTAAATGCATTGCCGTTATGCCGTTAAGGCTTTTGTAGACTTCAGTAGAATAAAGAGGGTTAATTATATTAAATATGTTAAACTCATGATTTGAAGCATTTCGATATCGATTGCTTAATGTGTATATACAAGAAAATCGACATTGTACTTAAATATAAGATTACGTAATTCTTCCAAATGTACTGTCGTTATGCCGCCATGGCTTTGTATCACCTTCAATACGTTAAAAAAGGTTTATTAACTTCAATATGTTACACTAATGATTTGAAGCATTTCGATATCGATGGCTAAATGAGTATATACAATAAAATCGAATTCATACCTAAATATAAGATTACGTAGTTCTTCTAAATGCACTGCCGTTATGCCGTTAAGGCCTTTGTAGACTTCAGTAAGATAAAGAGCGTTAATTAACTTAAATATGTTAAACTAATGATTTGAAGCATTTCGATATCGATTGCTAAATCTGTATGTACAAAAAAAATCGACTTTATACCTAAATATAAGATAACGGAATTCATATAAATATACTGCCGTTATGGCTTTATGTAAACTTCAGAAAGATAAAGAAGGTTAATTAACTTAAATATGCTAAACCAGTTATTTGAAGCATTTCGATATCGACTGCAAAATGTGTATATACAGAAAAATCGACTTTATGCCTTAATATAGGACTACGGAATTCTTCCAAATACAGTGCCGTTATGGCTTTATGTCAACTTCAGTTCGCTAAAGGAGGTTTATTAGCTAAAATATGTTAAACCAGTTATCTGAAGCATTTCGATATCGATTGCGAAATGTATATATGCAAGAAAATCGACTTTATACCTAAATATAAGATTGCGGAATTCTTCTACATGCACTGTCGTTATGCCGCCATGGCTTTTTATCACCTTCATTACGCTAAAGAAGGTTAATTATTTTAAATTGTTAAACTAATGATTTGAAGCATTTCGATATCGATTGCTAAATGTGTAGATACAAGAAAATCGACTTTATACCTAAATATAAAATTATAACATTACGGAATTCTTCTAAATGCACTGCCGTTATGCCGCCATGGCTTCATATAAACTTCAATACGTTAAAGAAGGTTAATTATTTTAAATATGTTAAACTAATGATTTGAAGCATTTCGATATCGATTGCTAAATGTGTATATACAAGAAAATCGACTTTATACATAAATATAAGATAACGGGATTCTTCTAAATGCACTGCAGTTATGCCGCCATGGCTTTATATCAACTTTAATACGATAAAGAAGGTTTATGAACTTAAATATGTTAAACTAATGAGTTGAAGCATCTCGATATCGATTGCTAAATGTGTATATACAACAAAATTGACTTTATACCTAAATATAAGATTACTGAATTCCTCTAAATGCACTGCCGTTATGCCGCCATGGCTTTACGCCAACTTCCATTCGTTAAAGAAGGTTTATTAAATTAAATATTTTAAACTAATGATTTGAAGCATTTCGATATCGATTGCTAAATGTGTTTATAAAAGAAAATCGACTTTATACCTAAATATAAGATAACGGGATTCTTCTAAATGCACTGCCGTTATGCCGCCATGGCTTTATATCAACTTCAATACGTTAAAGAAGATTAATTATCTTAAATATGTTAAGCTAATGATTTGAAGCATTTCGATATCGATATCTAAATGTGTATATGAAAGAAAATCGACTTTATACCTAAATAAAAGATTACGGAATTCTTCTACATGCACTGCCGTAATGCCGCCGTGGCTTAATGCCAACTTCAGATCGTTAAAGAAGGTTTATTAACTTAAATATGTTAAGCTAATGAGTTGAAGCATTTCGATATCGATTGCTAAATGTGTATATACAACAAAATCGAATTTATACCTAAATATAAGATTACGGATTTCTTCTAAATGCACTGCCGTTATGCCGCCATGGCTTTAGATCAACTTCAGTACGTTAAAGAAGGTTAATTAACTTAAATATGTTAAACTAATGATTTGAAGCATTTCGATATCGCTTGTATATACAAGAAAATCAGGTTTATTAACTTAAATATTTTAAGCTAATGAGTTGAAGCATCTCGATATCGATTGCTAAATGTGTAAATACAACAAAATCGACTTTATACATAAATATAAGATTACGGAATTCTTCTAAATGCACTGCCGTTATGCCGCCATAGCTTTATATCAACTTCAATACGTTAAAGAAGATTAATTAACTTAAATATGTTAAACTAATGATTTGAAGCATTTCGATATCGCTTGCTAAATGTGCATATACAAGAAAATCGAATTTATACCTAAATATAAGATAACGGGATTCTTCTAAATGCACTGCCGTTATGCCGCCATGGCTTTATATCAACTTCAATACGTTAAAGAAGATTAATTATCTTAAATATGTTAAACTAATGATTTGAAGCATTTCGATATCGATATCTAAATGTGTATATAAAAGAAAATCGACTTTATACCTAAATAAAAGATTACGGAATTCTTCTACATGCACTGCCGTAATGCCGCCGTGGCTTAATGCCAACTTCAGATCGTTAAAGAAGGTTTATTAACTTAAATATGTTAAGCTAATGAGTTGAAGAATCTCGATATCGATTGCTAAATGTGTATATACAGCAAAATCGAATGTATACCTAAATATAAGATTACGGATTTCTTCTAAATGCACTGCCGTTATGCCGCCATGGCTTTAGATCAACTTCAGTACGTTAAAGAAGGTTAATTAACTTAAATATGTTAAACTAATGATTTGAAGCATTTCGATATCGCTTGTATATACAAGAAAATCAGGTTTATTTAACTTAAATATTTTAAACTAATGAGTTGAAGCATTTCGATATCGATTGCTAAATGTGTATATACAAAAAAATCGACTTTATACCTAAATACAAGATTACGGATTTCTTCTAAATGCACTGCCGTTATGCCGCCATGGCTTTAGATCAACTTCAATACGTTAAAGAAGGTTAATTAACTTTAATATGTTAAACTAATGATTTGAAGCATTTCGATATCGCTTGCTAAATGTGTACATACAAGAAAATCGAATTTATACCTAAATATAAGATAACGGAATTTTTCTACAGGCGCTGCCGTTATGCCGCCATGGCTTTATGCCAACTTCAATTCGTTAAAGAAGGTTTATTAACTTAAATATGTTAAACTAATGATTTGAAGCATTTCGATATCGCTTGCTGAATGTGTATATACAACAAAATCGACTTTATACCTAAATATAAGATTACGGAATTCTTCTTAATGCACTGTCGTTATGCCGCCATGGCTTTATATCACCTTCATTACGTTAAAGAAGGTTAATTAACTTAAATATGTTAAACTAATGATTTGAAGCATTTCGATATCGATTGCTAAATGTGTATATAAAAGAAAATCGACTTTATACCTAAATATAAGATAACGGGATTCTTCTAAATGCACTGCCGTTATGCCGCCATGGCTTTATATCAACTTCAATACGTTAAAGAAGATTAATTATCTTAAATATGTTAAACTAATGATTTGAAGCATTTCGATATCGCTTGCTAAATGTATATATACAAGAAAATCGACTTTATACCTAAATATAAGATTGCGGAATTTTTCCACAGGTACTGTCGTTATGCCGCCTTGGCTTTATATCACCTTCATTACGCTAAAGAAGGTTAATTATTTTAAATATGTTAAACTTATTGTTCGAAACATTTCGATATCGATTGCTAAATGTGTAGATACAAGAAAATCGACTTTATACCTAAATATAAAATTATAACATTACGGAATTCTTCTAAATGCACTGCCGTTATGCCGCCATGGCTTTATATCAACTTCAATACGTTAAAGAAGGTTAATTAACTTAAATATGTTAAACTAATGATTGAAGCATTTCGATATCGCTTGCTAAATGTGTATATACAAGAAAATCGAATTATACCTTAATATAAGATAACATGATTCTTCTAAATGCACTGCCGTTATGCCGCCATGGCTATATATCAACTTCAATACGATAAAGAAGGTTTATTAACTTAAATATGTTAAACTAATGAGTTGAAGCATTTCGATATCGATTGCTAAATGTGTATATACAACAAAATTGACTTTATACCTAATATAAGATTACTGAATTCCTCTAAATGCACTGCCGTTATGCCGCAATGGCTTTACGCCAACTTCCGTTCGTTAAAGAAGGTTTATTAAATTAAATATTTTAAACTAATGATTTGAAGCATTTCGATGTCGATTGCTAAATGTGTATATATAAGAAAATCGACTCTATACATAAATGTAAGATTACGGAATTCTTCTAAATGCACTGCCGTTATGCCGCCATAGCTTTATATCAACTTCAATACGTTAAAGAAGATTAATTAACCTAAATATGTTAAACTAATGATTTGAAGCATTTCGATATCGCTTGCTAAATGTGTATTTACAAGAAAATCGACTTTATACCTAAATATAAGATAACGGAATTCTTTTAAATGCACTGCCGTTATACCGTTAAGGCTTTATGCAGACTTCAGTAAGATAGAGAGGATTAATTAACTTAAATTTGTTAAACTAATGATTTAAAGCATTTCGATATCGATTGCTAAATGTGTAAATACAAGAAAATCGCCTATATACTTAAATATAAGATTACGGAATTCTTCTACATGCACTGTCGTTATGCAGCCATGGCGTAATATCACCTTCAATACGTTAAAGAAGGTTAATTAACTTAAATATGTTAAACTAATGATTTGAAGCATCTCGATATCGATTGCTAAATGTGTATATACAGCAAAATCGAATGTATACCTAAATATAAGATTACGGATTTCTTCTAAATGCACTGCCGTTATGCCGCCATGGCTTTAGATCAACTTCAGTACGTTAAAGAAGGTTAATTAACTTAAATATGTTAAACTAATGATTTGAAGCATTTCGATATCGCTTGCTAAATGTGTATATACAAGAAAATCGAATTATACCTTAATATAAGATAACATGATTCTTCTAAATGCACTGCCGTTATGCCGCCATGGCTATATATCAACTTCAATACGATAAAGAAGGTTTATTAACTTAAATATGTTAAACTAATGAGTTGAAGCATTTCGATATCGATTGCTAAATGTGTATATACAACAAAATTGACTTTATACCTAAATATAAGATAACGGAATTCTTCTACATGCACTGCCGTTATACCGCCATGGCTTTATGCCAACTTCAGTTCGTTAAAGAAGGTTTATTAACTTAAATATGTTAAACTAATGATTTGAAGCATTTCGATATCGCTTGCTAAATGTGTATATACAAGAAAATCGACTTTATACCTAAATATAAGATTACGGAGTTCTTCTAAATGCACTGCCGTTATGCCGCCATGGCTTTAGATCAACTTCAATACGTTAAAGAAGATTTATTAACTTAAATATGTTAAACTAATGATTTGAAGCATTTCGATATCGCTTGCTAAATGTGTATTTACAAGAAAATCGACTTTATACCTAAATATAAGATAACGGAATTCTTTTAAATGCACTGCCGTTATACCGTTAAGGCTTTATGCAGACTTCAGTAAGATAGAGAGGATTAATTAACTTAAATTTGTTAAACTAATGATTTAAAGCATTTCGATATCGATTGCTAAATGTGTAAATACAAGAAAATCGCCTATATACTTAAATATAAGATTACGGAATTCTTCTACATGCACTGTCGTTATGCAGCCATGGCGTTATATCACCTTCAATACGTTAAAGAAGGTTAATTAACTTAAATATGTTAAACTAATGATTTGAAGCATTTCGATATCGCTTGCTTAATGTGTATATACAAGAAAATCGAATTTATACCTAAATATAAGATAACGGGATTATTCTAAATGCACTGCCGTTATACCGTTAATGCTTTATGTAGACTTCAGTAAGCTAAAAAATGTTTATTAACTTAATATGTTAAACTAATGATTTGAAGCATTTCGATATCGCTTGTATATACAAGAAAATCAGGTTTATTAACTTAAATATGTTAAGCTAATGAGTTGAAGCATCTCGATATCGATTGCTAAATGTGTAAATACAACAATATCGACTTTATACCTAAATATAACATTACGGAATTCTTCTACATGCACTGCCGTTATGCCGCCATGGCTTTATGCCAACTTCAGTTCGTTATAGAAGGTTTATTAACTTAAATATTTTAAACTAATGATTTGAAGCATTTCGATATCGCTTGCTAAATGTGTACATACAAGAAAATCGACTTTATACCTAAATATAAGATAACGGAATTCTTTTAAATGCACTGCCGTTATGCCGTTAAGGCTTTATGCAGACTTCAGTAAGATAGAGAGGGTTAATTAACTTAAATATGTTAAACTAATGATTAGAAGCATTTCGATATCGCTTGCTAAATGTGTATATACAACAAAATCGACTTTATACCTAAATATAAGTTTACGGAATTCTTCTTAAGCACTGCCGTTATGCCGCCATGGCTTTATATCAACTTCAATACGTTAAAGAAGGTTAATTAACTTAAATATGTTAAACTAATGATTTGAAGCATTTCGATATCGCTTGCTAAATGTGTATATACAACAAAATCGACTTTATACCTAAATATAAGATAACGGAATTCTTCTACAGGCACTGCCGTTATGCCGCCATGGCTTTATATCAACTTCAATACGTTAAAGAAGGTTAATTAACTTAAATATGTTAAACTAATGATTTGAAGCATTTCGATATCGCTTGCTAAATGTGTATATACAAGAAAATCGACTTTATACCTAAATATAAGCTAACGGAATTCTTCTACATGCACTGCCGTTATGCCGCCATAGCTTTATGCCAACTTCAGTTCGTTAAAGAAGGTTTATTAGCTTAAATATGTTAAACTAATGAGTTGAAGCATCTCGATATCGATTGCTAAATGTGTTTATATACAAAATCGACTTTATACCTAAATATAAGTTTACGGAATTCTTCGAAATGCACTGCCGTTATGGCTTTATGTTAACTTCAGTAAGATAAAGAAGGTTAATTAACTTAAATATGCTAAACCAGTTATTTGAAGCATTTCGATATCGATTGCAAAATGTGTATATACAAGAAAATCGACTTTATACCTAAATATAAGATTACGGAAATCTTCTACATGCACTGCCGTTTTGCCGCCGTGGTTTTATGCCAACATCCGTTCGTTAAAGAAGGTTTATTACTTAAAAATGTTAAACTAATGATTTGAAACATTTCGATATCGATTGCTTAATGTGTATATACAAGAAAATCGTCTTTATACCTAAATATAAGATGACGGAATTCTCCTAAATGCACTGCCATTATGCCGTCATTGCTTTATGCCAACTTCAGTTCGTTAAAGAAGGTTTATGAACTTAATATTTTAAACTAATGATTTGAAGCATTTCGATATCGATTGCTATGTGTATATATACAAGAAAATCGACTTTATACCTAAATATAAGATTACGGAATTCTTCTACATGCACTGCCCTTATGCCGCCATGGCTTTATGTTAACTTCAGTGCGTTAAAGAAGCTTTATTAACTTAATATATTAAACTAATGATTTGAAGCATTTCGTTATAGATTGCTAAATGAGTATATACAAGAAAGTCGACTTTATACCTAAATATAAGATTAGGGAATTCATCGAAATACTCTCCGTTATGCCGTTATGGCTTTATATCACCTTCATTACGTTAAAGAAGGTTAATTAACTTAAATTTGTTAAATTAGTGATTTGAAGATTTTCGATATCGATTGCTAAATGTGTAAATATAAGAAAGTCGACTTTATACCTAAATATAAGATTACGGAATTCATCGAAATACACTCCCGTTATGCCGTTATGGCTTTATTTCACCTTCATTACGTTAAAGAAGCTTTATTCACTTAAATATATTAAACTAATGAGTTGAAGCATTTCAATATCGATTGCTAAGTGAGTATATACAAGAAAGTCGACTATATATCTAATTATAAGATTACGGAATTCATCGAAATACACTCCCGTTATGCCGTTATGGCTTTATATAAATTTCAGTACGCTAAAGAAGGTTAATTTACTTAAATATGCTAAACTAATGATTTGAAGCATTCCGATATCGATTGCTAAATGTGTATTTACAACAAAATCGATTTTATACCTAAATAAAAGTTTACGGAATTCACCCAAATATACTGCCGTTATGCCGTTGTGGCTTTATGTAAACTTCGGTAAGATAAAGAAGGTTAATTAACCTAAATATGCTAAACCAGTTATTTGAAGCTTTTCGATATCGATTGCTAAATACAAGAAAATCGACTTCATACCTAAATATGAGATTACGGAATTCTTATAAATGCACTGTCGTTATGCCGCCATGGCTTTATATCACCTTCATTACGTTAAAGAAGGTTAATTAACTTAAATATGTTAAACTAATGATTTGAAGAATTTCGATATCGATTGCTAAATGAGTATATACAAGAAAATCGACTTTATACCTAAATATAAGATTACGAAATTCCTCGAAATGCGCTGCCGTTATGCCGTTAAGGCTTTTGTAGACTTCCGTGATATAAAGAGGGTTAATTAACTAAAATATGTGAAACTAATGATTTGACGCATTTCGATATGGATTGCTAAATGAGTATATACAAAAAAATCGACTTTATACCTAAATAGAGGATTACGGAATGCTTCTAAATGCACTGCCGTTATGCCGTTAAGGCTTTTGTAGACTTCAGTAGAATAAAGAGGGTTAATTATCTTAAATATGTTAAACTCATGATTTGAAGCATTTCGATGTCGATTGCTAAATGCGTATATACAACAAAATCGACTTAATACCTAAATATAAGATTACGGAACTCTTCCAAATGCACTGCCGTTTATGCCGTTAAGGCTTTTGTAGACTTCAGTAAGAAAAAGAGGATTAATTTACTTAAATATGGTAAACTCATGATTTGAAGCATTTCGATGTCGATTGCTAAATGTGTATATACAACAAAATCGACTTTATTCCTAGATATAAGATTACGGAATTCTTCCAAATGCATTGCCGTTATGCCGTTAAGGCTTTTGTAGACTTCAGTAGAATAAAGAGGGTTAATTATATTAAATATGTTAAACTCATGATTTTGAAGCATTTCGATATCGATTGCTTTATGTGTATATACAAGAAAATCGACATTATACTTAAATATAAGATTACGTAATTCTTCCAAATGTACTGTCGTTATGCCGCCATGGCTTTGTATCACCTTCAATACGTTAAAAAAGGTTTATTAACTTCAATATGTTACACTAATGATTTGAAGCATTTCGATATCGATGGCTAAATGAGTATATACAATAAAATCGAATTCATACCTAAATATAAGATTACGTAGTTCTTCTAAATGCACTGCCGTTATGCCGTTAAGGCCTTTGTAGACTTCAGTAAGATAAAGAGCGTTAATTAACTTAAATATGTTAAACTAATGATTTGAAGCATTTCGATATCGATTGCTAAATCTGTATGTACAAAAAAAATCGACTTTATACCTAAATATAAGATAACGGAATTCATATAAATATACTGCCGTTATGGCTTTATGTAAACTTCGGAAAGATAAAGAAGGTTAATTAACTTAAATATGCTAAACCAGTTATTTGAAGCATTTCGATATCGACTGCAAAATGTGTATATACAGAAAAATCGACTTTATGCCTTAATATAGGACTACGGAATTCTTCCAAATACAGTTCCGTTATGGCTTTATGTCAACTTCAGTTCGCTAAAGGAGGTTTATTAGCTAAAATATGTTAAACCAGTTATCTGAAGCATTTCGATATCGATTGCGAAATGTATATATGCAAGAAAATCGACTTTATACCTAAATATAAGATTGCGGAATTCTTCTACATGCACTGTCGTTATGCCGCCATGGCTTTTTATCACCTTCATTACGCTAAAGAAGGTTAATTATTTTAAATATGTTAAACTAATGATTTGAAGCATTTCGATATCGATTGCTAAATGTGTAGATACAAGAAAATCGACTTTATACCTAAATATAAAATTATAACATTACGGAATTCTTCTAAATGCACTGCCGTTATGCCGCCATGGCTTTATATAAACTTCAATACGTTAAAGAAGGTTAATTAACTTAAATATGTTAAACTAATGATTTGAAGCATTTCGATATCGCTTGTATATACAAGAAAATCGAATTTATACCTTAATATAAGATAACGGGATTCTTCTAAATGCACTGCAGCTATGCCGCCATGGCTTTATATCAACTTTAATACGATAAAGAAGGTTTATGAACTTAAATATGTTAAACTAATGAGTTGAAGCATCTCGATATCGATTGCTAAATGTGTATATACCACAAAATTGACTTTATACCTAAATATAAGATTACTGAATTCCTCTAAATGCACTGCCGTTATGCCGCCATGGCTTTACGCCAACTTCCGTTCGTTAAAGAAGGTTTATTAAATTAAATATTTTAAACTAATGATTTGAAGCATTTCGATATCGATTGCTAAATGTGTATATAAAAGAAACTCGACTTTATACCTAAATATAAGATAACGGGATTCTTCTAAATGCACTGCCGTTATGCCGCCATGGCTTTATATCAACTTCAATACGTTAAAGAAGATTAATTATCTTAAATATGTTAAGCTACTGATTTGAAGCATTTCGATATCGATATCTAAATGTGTATATGAAAGAAAATCGACTTTATACCTAAATAAAAGATTACGGAATTCTTCTACATGCACTGCCGTAATGCCGCCGTCGCTTAATGCCAACTTCAGATCGTTAAAGAAGGTTTATTAACTTAAATATGTTAAGCTAATGAGTTGAAGCATTTCGATATCGATTGCTAAATGTGTATATACAACAAAATCGAATTTATACCTAAATATAAGATTACGGATTTCTTCTAAATGCACTGCCGTTATGCCGCCATGGCTTTAGATCAACTTCAGTACGTTAAAGAAGGTTAATTAACTTAAATATGTTAAACTAATGATTTGAAGCATTTCGATATCGCTTGTATATACAAGAAAATCAGGTTTATTAACTTAAATATTTTAAGCTAATGAGTTGAAGCATCTCGATATCGATTGCTTAATGTGTAAATACAACAAAATCGACTTTATACATAAATATAAGATTACGGAATTCTTCTAAATGCACTGCCGTTATGCCGCCATAGCTTTATATCAACTTCAATACGTTAAAGAAGATTAATTAACTTAAATATGTTAAACTAATGATTTGAAGCATTTCGATATCGCTTGCTAAATGTGTATATACAAGAAAAATCGATTTATACCTAAATATAAGATAACGGGATTCTTCTAAATGCACTGCCGTTATGCCGCCATGGCTTTATATCAACTTCAATACGTTAAAGAAGATTAATTATCTTAAATATATTAAACTAATGATTTGAAGCATTCCGATATCGATATCTAAATGTGTATATAAAAGAAAATCGACCTTATACCTAAATAAAAGATTACGGAATTCTTCTACATGCACTGCCGTAATGCCGCCGTGGCTTAATGCCAACTTCAGATCGTTAAAGAAGGTTTATTTACTTAAATATGTTAAGCTAATGAGTTGAAGCATCTCGATATCGATTGCTAAATGTGTATATACAACAAAATCGAATGTATACCTAAATATAAGATTACGGATTTCTTCTAAATGCACTGCCGTTATGCCGCCATGGCTTTAGATCAACTTCAGTACGTTAAAGAAGGTTAATTAACTTAAATATGTTAAACTAATGATTTGAAGCATTTCGATATCGCTTGTATATACAAGAAAATCAGGTTTATTAACTTAAATATTTTAAACTAATGAGTTGAAGCATTTCGATATCGATTGCTAAATGTGTATATACAAAAAAATCGACTTTATACCTAAATACAAGATTACGGATTTCTTCTAAATGCACTGCCGTAATGCCGCCGTGGCTTAATGCCAACTTCAGATCGTTAAAGAAGGTTTATTTACTTAAATATGTTAAGCTAATGAGTTGAAGCATCTCGATATCGATTGCTAAATGTGTATATACAACAAAATCGAATGTATACCTAAATATAAGATTACGGATTTCTTCTAAATGCACTGCCGTTATGCCGCCATGGCTTTAGATCAACTTCAGTACGTTAAAGAAGGTTAATTAACTTAAATATGTTAAACTAATGATTTGAAGCATTTCGATATCGCTTGTATATACAAGAAAATCAGGTTTATTATCTTAAATATGTTAAGCTAATGATTTGAAGCATTTCGATATCGATATCTAAATGTGTATATGAAAGAAAATCGACTTTATACCTAAATACAAGATTACGGATTTCTTCTAAATGCACTGCCGTAATGCCGCCATGGCTTTATGCCAACTTCAATTCGTTAAAGAAGGTTTATTAACTTAAATATGTTAAACTAATGATTTGAAGCATTTCGATATCGCTTGCTGAATGTGTATATACAACAAAATCGACTTTATACCTAAATATAAGATTACGGAATTCTTCTTAAAGCACTGTCGTTATGCCGCCATGGCTTTATATCACCTTCATTACGTTTAAGAAGGTTAATTAACTTAAATATGTTAAACTAATGATTTGAAGCATTTCGATATCGCTTGCTAAATGTGTATATAAAAGAAAATCGACTTTATACCTAAATATAAGATAACGGAATTCCTCTACATGCACTGCCGTTTTGCCGCCATGGATTTATGCCAACTTCAGTTCGTTAAAGAAGGTTTATTAACTTAACTATGTTAAACTAATGAGTTGAAGCATCTCCATATCGATTGCTAAATGTGTATAAACAACAAAATCGACTTTATACCTAAATATAAGTTTACGGAATTCTTCCAAATGCGCTGCCGTTATACCGTTAAGGCTTTTGTAGACTTCAGTAAGACAAAGAGGATTAATTAACTTAAATATGTTAAACTTATGATTTGAAGCATTTCGATATCGATTGCTTAATGTGTATATACAAGAAAATCGACTTTATACCTAAATATAAGATTACGGAATTCTTCCAAATGAACTGTCGTTATGCCACCATGGCTTTGTATCACCTTCAATACGTTAAAGAAGGTTAATTATTCTAAATATGTTAAACTAATGGTTTGAAGCATTTCGATATCGATTGCTAAATGTGCAAATACAAGAAAATCGACTTTATACCTAAATATAAAATTATAACATTACGTAATTCTTCTAAATGCACTGCCGCTATACCGTTAAGGCTTTATGTAGACTTCAGTAAGCTACAAAATGTTTATTAATTTAATATGTTAAACTAATGATTTGAAGCATTTCGATATCGATTGAAAAATGTGTATATACAAGAAAATCGACTTTATGCCTAATATAAGATTGCGGAATTCTTCTACATCCACTGCCGTTATGCCAACTTCAGATCGTTAAAGAAGGTTTATTAACTTAAATATGTTAAACTAATGAGTTGAAGCATTTCGATGTCGATTGCTAAATGCGTATATACAACAAAATCGACTTAATACCTAAATATAAGATTACGGAACTTTTTCAAATGCACTGCCGTTATGCCGTTAAGGCTTTTGTAGATTTCAGTAAGATAAAGAGGGTTAATTTACTTAAATATGTTAAACTAATGATTTAAGGCATTTCAGTATCGATTGCTAAATGTGTAAATATAAGAAAATCGAATATATACTTAAATGTAAGATTACGGAATTCTTCTACATGCACTGTCGTTATGCCGCCATGGCTTTATATCTCCTTCACTACGTTAAAGAAAGTTAATTAACTTAAATATGTTAAACTAATGATTTGAAGATTTTCGATATCGATTGCTAAATGTGTAAATACAAAAAAATCGAATTTAAACCTAAATAAAAGATCACGAAATCCTTCTACATGCACTGCCGTAATACCGCCGTGGCTATATGCCAAATTCAGATCGTTAAAGAAGGTTTATTAACTTAAATATGTTAAACTAATGAGTTGAAGCATCTCGATATCGATTGCTAAATGTGTATATACAACAAAATCCACTTTATACCTAACTATAAGATTACGGAATTCTTCCAAATGCACTGCCTTTATACCGGCTTTATGTAAACTTCAGTAGAAGGTTAATTAACTTAAGTATGTTAAAGTAATGATTTGAGGCATTTCGATATCGCTAGCTAAATGTGTATATACAAGAAAATCGTATTTATACCTAAATATAAGATAACGGATTTCTTCTAAATGCACTGCCGTTATACCGTTAAATCTTTATGTAGACTTCAGTAAGCTAAAAAATGTTTATTAATTTAATATGTTAAACTAATGATTTGAAGCATTTCGATATCGATATCTAAATGTGAATATAAAAGAAAATCGACTTTATACCTAAATAAAAGATTACGAAATCCTTCTACATGCACTGCCGTAATACCGCCGTGGCTATATGACAAATTCAGATCGTTAAAGAAGGTTTATTAACTTAAATATGTTAAGCTAATGAGTTGAAGCATCTCGATATCGATTGCTAAATGTGTATATACAACAAAATCGACTTTATACCTAAATATAAGATTACGGAATTCTTCCAAATGCACTGCCTTTATACCGGCTTTATGTAAACTTCAGTAGGATAAAGATGGTTAATTAACTTAAGTATGTTAAACTAATAATTTGAGGCATTTCGATATCGCTTGCTAAATGTGTATATACGAGAAAATCGTATTTATACCTAACTTTAAGATAACGGAATTCTTCTACATCCACTGCCGTTATGCCAACTTCAGATTGTTAAAGAAGGTTTATTAACTTAAATATGTTAAACTAATGACATTTCGATGTCGATTGCTAAATGCGTATAAACAACAAAATCGACTTTATACCTAAATATAAGTTTACGGAATTCTTCCAAATGCACTGCCGTTATACCGTTAAGGCTTTTGTAGACTTCAGTAAGACAAAGAGGATTAATTAACTTAAATAAGTTAAACTTATGATTTGAAGCATTTCGATATCGATTGCTTAATGTGTATATACAAGAAAATCGACTTTATACCTAAATATAAGATTACGGAATTCTTCCAAATGAACTGTCGTTATGCCACCATGGCTTTGTATCACCTTCAATACGTTAAAGAAGGTTAATTATTCTAAATATGTTAAACTAATGGTTTGAAGCATTTCGATATCGATTGCTAAATGTGCAAATACAAGAAAATCGACTTTATACCTAAATATAAAATTATAACATTACGTAATTCTTCTAAATGCACTGCCGCTATACCGTTAAGGCTTTATGTAGACTTCAGTAAGCTACAAAATGTTTATTAACTTAATATGTTAAACAAATGATTTGAAACATTTCGATATCGATTGAAAAATGTGTATATACAAGAAAATCGACTTTATGCATAATATAAGATTACGGAATTCTTCTACATCCACTGCCGTTATGCCAACTTCAGATCGTTAAAGAAGGTTTATTAACTTAAACATGTTAAACTAATGAGTTCAAGCATTTCGATGTCGATTGCTAAATGCGTATAAACAACAAAATCGACTTTATACCTAAATATAAGTTTACGGAATTCTTCCAAATGCACTGCCGTTATACCGTTAAGGCTTTTGTAGACTTCAGTAAGACAAAGAGGATTAATTAACTTAAATATGTTAAACTTATGATTTGAAGCATTTCGATATCGATCGCTTAATGTGTATATACAAGAAAATCGACTTTATACCTAAATATAAGATTACGGAATTCTTCCAAATGAACTGTCGTTATGCCACCATGGCTTTGTATCACCTTCAATACGTTAAAGAAGGTTAATTATTCTAAATATGTTAAACTAATGGTTTGAAGCATTTCGATATCGATTGCTAAATGTGCAAATACAAGAAAATCGACTTTATACCTAAATATAAAATTATAACATTACGTAATTCTTCTAAATGCACTGCCGCTATACCGTTAAGGCTTTATGTAGACTTCAGTAAGCTACAAAATGTTTATTAATTTAATATGTCAAACTAATGATTTGAAGCATTTCGATATCGATTGAAAAATGTGTATATACAAGAAAATCGACTTTATGCCTAATATAAGATTGCGGAATTCTTCTACATCCACTGCCGTTATGCCAACTTCAGATCGTTAAAGAATTTTTATTAACTCAAATATGTTAAACTAATGAGTTGAAGCATTTCGATGTCGATTGCTAAATGCGTATATACAACAAAATCGACTTAATACCTAAATATAAGATAACGGAACTTTTACAAATGTTAAGGCTTTTGTAGATTTCAGTAAGATAAAGAGGGTTAATTTACTTAAATATGTTAAACTAATGATTTGAGGCATTTCAATATCGATTGCTAAATGTGTAAATATAAGAAAATCGAATATATACTTAAATGTAAGATTACGGAATTCTTCTACATGCACTGTCGTTATGCCGCCATGGCTTTATATCTCCTTCATTACGTTAAAGAAAGTTAATTAACTTAAATATGTTAAACTAATGATTTGAAGATTTTCGATATCGATTGCTAAATGTGTAAATACAAGAAAATCGACTATAGACCTAAATAAAAGATCACGAAATCCTTCTACATGCACTGCCGTAATACCGCCGTGGCTATATGCCAAATTCAGATCGTAAAAGAAGGTTTATTAACTTAAATATGTTAAACGAATGAGTTGAAGCATCTCGATATCGATTGCTAAATGTGTATATACAACAAAATCGACTTTATACCTAAATATAAGATTCCGGAATTCTTCCAAATGCACTGCCTTTATACCGGCTTTATGTAAACTTCAGTAGGATAAAGAAGGTTAATTAACTTAAGTATGTTAAAGTAATGATTTGAGGCATTTCGATATCGCTAGCTAAATGTGTATATACAAGAAAATCGTATTTATACCTAAATATAAGATAACGGATTTCTTCTAAATGCACTGCCGTTATACCGTTAAATCTTTATGTAGACTTCAGTAAGCTAAAAAATGTTTATTAATTTAATATGTTAAACTAATGATTTGAAGCATTTCGATATCGATATCTAAATGTGCATATAAAAGAAAATCGACTTTATACCTAAATAAAAGATTACGAAATCCTTCTACATGCACTGCCGTAATACCGCCGTGGCTATATGCCAAATTCAGATCGTTAAAGAAGGTTTATTAACTTAAATATGTTAAACTAATAGTTGAAGCATCTCGATATCGATTGCTAAATGTGTATATACAACAAAATCGACTTTATACCTAAATATAAGATTACGGAATTCTTCCAAATGCACTGCTTTTATACCGGCTTTATGTAAGCTTCAGTAGGATAAAGATGGTTAATTAACTTAAGTATGTTAAACTAATAATTTGAGGCATTTCGATATCGCTTGCTAAATGTGTATATACGAGAAAATCGTATTTATACCTAACTTTAAGATAACGGAATTCTTCTACATCCACTGCCGTTATGCCAACTTCAGATTGTTAAAGAAGGTTTATTAACTTAAACATGTTAAACTAATGAGTTCAAGCATTTCGATGTCGATTGCTAATTGCGTATAAACAACAAAATCGACTTTATACCTAAATATAAGTTTACGGAATTCTTCCAAATGCACTGCCGTTATACCGTTAAGGCTTTTGTAGATTTCAGTAAGATAAAGAGGGTTAATTTACTTAAATATGTTAAACTAATGATTTGAGGCATTTCAATATCGATTGCTAAATGTGTAAATATAAGAAAATCGAATATATACTTAAATGTAAGATTACGGAATTCTTCTACATGCACTGTCGTTATGCCGCCATGGCTTTATATCTCCTTCATTACGTTAAAGAAAGTTAATTAACTTAAATATGTTAAACTAATGATTTGAAGATTTTCGATATCGATTGCTAAATGTGTAAATACAAGAAAATCGACTTTAAACTTAAATAAAAGATCACGAAATCCTTCTACATGCACTGCCGTAATACCGCCGTGGCTATATGCCAACTTCAGTAAGAAACAAAATGTTTTTTAAATTTTAAAATATGTTTAACTAATGATTTGAAGCATTTCGATATCGATTGAAAAATGTGTATATACAAGAAAATCGACTTTATGCCAAAATATAAGATTGCGGAATTTTTCCCTACATCCACTGCCTTTATGCCGGCTTTAAAAATTCGTTAAAGAATTTTTATTAACTTAAGTATGTTAAAGTAATGATTTAAAGGCATTTCTATGTCGCTAGCTAAATGTGTATATACAAGAAAATCGTTTTAAATACCTAAATATAAGATAACGGAATTTTCCCTAAATGCACTGCCGTTATACCGTTAAGGCTTTTGTAGATTTCAGTAAGCTAAAAAAGGGTTTATTTTTTAAAATATGTTAAACTAATGATTTAAAGGCATTTCGATATCGATTCTAAATGTGAATATAAAAGAAAATCAAACTTTATACCTAAATAAAAGATTACGGAATTCTTCTACATGCACTGTCGTTATGCCGCCGTGGCTTTATACACATTCAGATCGTTAAAGAAGGTTAATTAACTTAAATATGTTAAACTAATGATTTGAAGCATTTTCGATATCGATTGCTAAATGTGTAAATACAAGAAAATCGACTTTATACCTTAAATATAAGATTACGAATTCTTCTAAATGCACTGCCGTATACCGGCTTTATGTAAACTTCAGTAGTAAAAGATGGTTTATTAACTTAATATGTTAAACTAATGATTTGAAGCATTTCGATATCGATTGCTAAATGTGTATATACAAGAAAATCGACTTTATACCTAATATAAGATTACGGAATTCTTCTACATCCACTGCCGTTATGCCAACTTCAGATTCGTTAAAGAAGGTTTATTAACTTAAATATGTTAAACTAATGAGTTGAAGCATTTCGATGTCGATTGCTAAATGCGTATATACAACAAAATCGACTTTATACCTAAATATAAGATAACGGAATTCTTCCAAATGCACTGCCGTTATACCGTTAAGGCTTTTGTAGACTTCAGTAAGACTAAAGAGGTTTAATTAACTTAAATATGTTAAACTAATGATTTGAAGCATTTCGATATCGATTGCTAAATGTGTATATAAAGAAAATCGACTTTATACCTAAATATAAGATTACGGAATTCTTCTACATGCACTGTCGTTATGCCACCATGGCTTTGTATCACCTTCAATACGTTAAAGAAGGTTAATTAACTTAAATATGTTAAACTAATGAGTTTGAAGCATTTCGATATCGATTGCTAAATGTGTAAATACAAGAAAATCGACTTTATACCTAAATATAAATTATCACGAATTCTTCTAAATGCACTGCCGTATACCGAGGCTTTATGTAAACTTCAGTAGTAAAGATGTTTATTAACTTAATATGTTAAACAATGATTTGAAGCATTTCGATATCGATTGCTAAATGTGTATATACAAGAAAATCGACTTTATACCTAATATAAGATTACGGAATTCTTCTACATCCACTGCCGTTATGCCAACTTCAGATTCGTTAAAGAAGGTTTATTAACTTAAACATGTTAAACTAATGAGTTCAAGCATTTCGATGTCGATTGCTAAATGCGTATAAACAACAAAATCGACTTTATACCTAAATATAAGTTTACGGAATTCTTCCAAATGCACTGCCGTTATACCGTTAAGGCTTTTGTAGACTTCAGTAAGACAAAGAGGATTAATTAACTTAAATATGTTAAACTTATGATTTGAAGCATTTCGATATCGATTGCTTAATGTGTATATACAAGAAAATCGACTTTATACCTAAATATAAGATTACGGAATTCTTCCAAATGAACTGTCGTTATGCCACCATGGCTTTGTATCACCTTCAATACGTTAAAGAAGGTTAATTATTCTAAATATGTTAAACTAATGGTTTGAAGCATTTCGATATCGATTGCTAAATGTGCAAATACAAGAAAATCGACTTTATACCTAAATATAAAATTATAACATTACGTAATTCTTCTAAATGCACTGCCGCTATACCGTTAAGGCTTTATGTAGACTTCAGTAAGCTACAAAATGTTTATTAATTTAATATGTCAAACTAATGATTTGAAGCATTTCGATATCGATTGAAAAATGTGTATATACAAGAAAATCGACTTTATGTCTAATATAAGATTGCGGAATTCTTCTACATCCACTGCCGTTATGCCAACTTCAGATCGTTAAAGAATTTTTATTAACTCAAATATGTTAAACTAATGAGTTGAAGCATTTCGATGTCGATTGCTAAATGCGTATATACAACAAAATCGACTTAATACCTAAATATAAGATAACGGAACTTTTCCAAATGCACTGCCGTTATACCGTTAAGGCTTTTGTAGATTTCAGTAAGATAAAGAGGGTTAATTTAATTAAATATGTTAAACTAATGATTTGAGGCATTTCAATATCGATTGCTAAATGTGTAAATATAAGAAAATCGAATATATACTTAAATGTAAGTTTACGGAATTCTTCTACATGCACTGTCGTTATGCCGCCATGGCTTTATATCTCCTTCATTACGTTAAAGAAAGTTAATTAACTTAAATATGTTAAACTAATGATTTGAAGATTTTCGATATCGATTGCTAAATGTGTAAATACAAGAAAATCGACTTTAAACCTAAATAAAAGATCACGAAATCCTTCTACATGCACTGCCGTAATACCGCCGTGGCTATATGCCAAATTCAGATCGTAAAAGAAGGTTTATTAACTTAAATATGTTAAACTAATGAGTTGAAGCATCTCGATATCGATTGCTAAATGGGTATATACAACAAAATCGACTTTATACCTAAATATAAGATTACGGAATTCTTCCAAATGCACTGCCTTTATCCCGGCTTTATGTAAACTTCAGTAGGATAAAGAAGGTTAATTAACTTAAGTATGTTAAAGTAATGATCTGAGGCATTTCGATATCGCTAGCTAAATGTGTATATACAAGAAAATCGTATTTATACCTAAATATAAGATAACGGATTTCTTCTAAATGCACTGCCGTTATACCGTTAAATCTTTATGTAGACTTCAATAAGCTAAAAAATGTTTATTAATTTAATATGTTAAACTAATGATTTGAAGCATTTCGATATCGATATCTAAATGTGCATATAAAAGAAAATCGACTTTATACCTAAATAAAAGATTACGAAATCCTTCTACATGCACTGCCGTAATACCGCCGTGGCTATATGCCAAATTCAGATCGTTAAAGAAGGTTTATTAACTTAAATATGTTAAACTAATGATTTGAAGCATTTTCGATATCGATTGCTAAATGTGAAATATACAAGAAAATCGACTTTATACCTAAATATAAGTTTCACGGAATTTTTCCCTAAATGCACTGCCTTTATACCGGCTTTATGTAAACTTCAGTAGGTATAAAGATGGTTAATTAACTTAAAATGTTAAACTAATGATTTAAAGGCATTTCGATATCGCTTGCTAAATGTGTATATACGAGAAAATCGATTTATACCTAACTATAAGATTACGGAATTCTTCTACATCCACTGCCGTTATGCCAACTTCAGATTGTTAAAAAGGTTTATTAACTTAAATATGTTAAACTAATGAGTTGAAGCATTTCGATGTCGATTGCTAAATGCGTAAAATACAACAAAATCGACTTTATACCTAAATATAAGTTTACGGAATTCTTCCAAATGCACTGCCGTTATACCGTTAAGGCTTTTGTAGACTTCAGTAAGACAAAGAGGATTAATTAACTTAAATATGTTAAACTTATGATTTGAAGCATTTCGATATCGATTGCTTAATGTGTATATACAAGAAAATCGACTTTATACCTAAATATAAGATTACGGAATTCTTCTACATGCACTGTCGTTATGCCGCCATGGCTTTGTATCACCTTCAATACGTTAAAGAAGGTTAATTATTTTTAAATATGTTAAACTAATGGTTTGAAGCATTTCGATATCGATTGCTAAATGTGTAAATACAAGAAAATCGACTTTATACCTAAATATAAAATTATCATACGTAATTCTTCTAAATGCACTGCCGCTATACCGAAGGCTTTATGTAGACTTCAGTAAGCTAAAAAGGGTTTATTAACTTAATATGTTAAACTAATGATTTGAAGCATTTCGATATCGATTGAAAAATGTGTATATACAAGAAAATCGACTTTATGCATAATATAAGATTACGGAATTCTTCTACATCCACTGCCGTTATGCCAACTTCAGATTCGTTAAAGAAGGTTTATTAACTTAAACATGTTAAACTAATGAGTTCAAGCATTTCGATGTCGATTGCTAAATGCGTATAAACAACAAAATCGACTTTATACCTAAATATAAGTTTACGGAATTCTTCCAAATGCACTGCCGTTATACCGTTAAGGCTTTTGTAGACTTCAGTAAGACAAAGAGGATTAATTAACTTAAATATGTTAAACTTATGATTTGAAGCATTTCGATATCGATTGCTTAATGTGTATATACAAGAAAATCGACTTTATACCTAAATATAAGATTACGGAATTCTTCCAAATGAACTGTCGTTATGCCACCATGGCTTTGTATCACCTTCAATACGTTAAAGAAGGTTAATTATTCTAAATATGTTAAACTAATGGTTTGAAGCATTTCGATATCGATTGCTAAATGTGCAAATACAAGAAAATCGACTTTATACCTAAAAAAAATTAAAATTACGTAATTCTTCTAAATGCACTGCCGCTATACCGTTAAGGCTTTATGTAGACTTCAGTAAGCTACAAAATGTTTATTAACTTAATATGTTAAACAAATGATTTGAAACATTTCGATATCGATTGAAAAATGTGTATATACAAGAAAATCGACTTTATGCATAATATAAGATTACGGAATTCTTCTACATCCACTGCCGTTATGCCAACTTCAGATCGTTAAAGAAGGTTTATTAACTTAAACATGTTAAACTAATGAGTTCAAGCATTTCGATGTCGATTGCTAAATGCGTATAAACAACAAAATCGACTTTATACCTAAATATAAGTTTACGGAATTCTTCCAAATGCACTGCCGTTATACCGTTAAGGCTTTTGTAGACTTCAGTAAGACAAAGAGGATTAATTAACTTAAATATGTTAAACTTATGATTTGAAGCATTTCGATATCGATCGCTTAATGTGTATATACAAGAAAATCGACTTTATACCTAAATATAAGATTACGGAATTCTTCCAAATGAACTGTCGTTATGCCACCATGGCTTTGTATCACCTTCAATACGTTAAAGAAGGTTAATTATTCTAAATATGTTAAACTAATGGTTTGAAGCATTTCGATATCGATTGCTAAATGTGCAAATACAAGAAAATCGACTTTATACCTAAATAAAAGATTACGAAATCCTTCTACATGCACTGCCGTAATACCGCCGTGGCTATATGCCAAATTCAGATCGTTAAAGAAGGTTTATTAACTTAAATATGTTAAACTAATGAGTTGAAGCATCTCGATATCGATTGCTAAATGTGTATATACAACAAAATCGACTTTATACCTAAATATAAGATTACGGAATTCTTCCAAATGAACTGCCTTTATACCGGCTTTATGTAAACTTCAGTAGGATAAAGATGGTTAATTAACTTAAGTATGTTAAACTAATGATTTGAAGCATTTCGATATCGATTGAAAAATGTGTATATACAAGAAAATCGACTTTATGCCTAATATAAGATTGCGGAATTCTTCTACATCCACTGCCGTTATGCCAACTTCAGATTGTTAAAGAAGGTTTATTAACTTAAACATGTTAAACTAATGAGTTCAAGCATTTCGATGTCGATTGCTAAATGCGTATAAACAACAAAATCGACTTTATACCTAAATATAAGTTTACGGAATTCTTCCAGATGAACTGCCGTTATACCGTTATGGCTTTATGTAAACTTCAGTAAGATAAAGAAGGTTAATTAACTTAAATATGTTAAACTAATGATTTGAAGCATTTCGTTATTGATTGCTAAATGTGTATATAAAAGAAAATCGACTTTATACCTAAATATAAGATTACGGAATTCTTCAAAATGCACTGCCGTTATGCCGCCATGGCTTTATATCAACTTCAATACGTTAAAGAAGGTTTATTAACTTAAATATGTTAAACTAATGAGTTGAAGCATTTCGATATCGATTGCTTAATGTGTATATACAAGAAAATCGATTTTATACGTAAATAAAAGATTACGGAATTCACCCAAATATACTGCCGTTATGCCGTTATGGCTTTATTTAAACTTCAGTACGATAAAGAAGGTTAATTAACCTGAATATGCTAAACCAGCTATTTGAAGATTTTCGATATCGATTGCTAAATGTGTAAATCCAAGAAAATCGACTACATACCTAAATATAAGATTACGGAATTCTTCTACATACACTGCCGTTATGGCGCCATGGCTTTATGTTAACTTCAGGCGTTAAAGAAGCTTTATTATTTTAAATATGTTAAACTTATGGTTTGAAGCATTTTGATATCGCTTGCTAAAAGAGTATATACAAGAAAGTCAAATTTATACCTAAATATATGATAACGGAATTCTTCTAAATGCAGTGCAGTTTTACCGTTAAGGCTTTATGTAGACTTCAGTGCGTTAAAGAAGTTTTATTAACTTAAATATGTTAAACTAATGTTTTGAAAATTTTCGATATCGATTGCTAAATGTGTATATACAACAAAATCGACTTTATACCTAAATATAAGATTACGGAATTCTTCCAAATGCACTGCCTTTATACCGGCTTTATGTAAACTTCTGTAGGATAAAGATGGTTAATTAACTTAAGTATGTTAAACTAATGATTTGAAGCATTTCGATATCGATTGAAAAATGTGTATATACAAGAAAATCGACTTTATGCCTAATATAAGATTGCGGAATTCTTCTACATCCACTGCCGTTATGCCAACTTCAGATTGTTAAAGAAGGTTTATTAACTTAAACATGTTAAACTAATGAGTTCAAGCATTTCGATATCGATTGCTAAATGCGTATAAACAACAAAATCGACTTTATACCTAAATATAAATTTACGGAATTCTTCCAGATGAACTGCCGTTATACCGTTATGGCTTTATGTAAACTTCAGTAAGATAAAGAAGGTTAATTAACTTAAATATGTTAAACTAATGATTTGAAGCATTTCGTTATTGATTGCTAAATGTGTATATAAAAGAAAATCGACTTTATACCTAAATATAAGATTACGGAATTCTTCTACATGCACTGCCGTTATGCCGCCATGGCTTTGTGTTAACTTCAGTGCGTTAAAGTAGGTTCGTTAACTTAAATATGTTAAACTAATGATTTGAAGCATTTCGATATCGATTTCTAAATGCATATATACAAGAAAGTCGAATTTATACCCAAATATAAAATTGCGGAATTCTTCTAAATGCAGTGCAGTTATACCGCCATGGCTTCATGTCACCTTCGGTAGGTTAAAGAAGGTAATTTTACTTATATATGTTAAACTAATGATTTGAAGCATTTCGATATCGATTGCTTAATGTGCTAGTACAAGAAACTTGACTTTATACCTAAACATAGGATAACGGAATTCTTCCAAATGCACTGCCGTTATTCCGCCATGGCCTTATGTTAACTTCAGTTAGTTAAAGAAGGTTTATTAACTCAAATATGTTAAACCTGTTATTTGAAGCATTTCGATTTCGATTGCTTAATGCATATATACAAGAAAATCGACTTTATACCTAAATATAAGATCATGGAATTCTTCCAAATTACTGTCGTTATGGCGCCATGGCTTTATTTCACCTTCAATACGTTAAAGATGGTTAATTAACTTAAATATGTTAAACTAATGATTTGAAGCATTTCTGTATCGATTTCTAAATGCATATATACAAGAAAATCGACTTTATACCTAAATATAAGATTACGGAATTCTTCCAAATTACTGTCGTTATAGCGCCATGGCTTTATTTCACCTTCAATACGTTAAAGATGGTTAATTAACCCTTATATGTTAAACTAATGATTTGAAGCATTTCGATATCGATTGCTAAATGTGTATATACAAAAAAATCGACTTTATACCTAAATATAAGATTACGGAATTCTTCCAAATGTATTGTCGTTATGCCGCCATGGTTTGTATCAACTTCAATACGTTAAAGAAGGTTAATTATTTTAAATATGTTAAACTAATGGTTTGAAGCATTTCGATATCGACTGCTAAATGTGTAAATACAACAAAATCCACTTTATACCTAAATATAAAATTATAACATTACGGAGTTCTTCTAAATGTACTGCCGTTATACCGTTAAGGCTTTATGTAGACCTCATCAAGCTAAAAAATGTTTATTAACTTAATATGTTAAACTAATGATTTGAAGCATTTCGATATCGATTGCTAAATGTGTATATACAAAAAAATCGAATTTATACCTAAATATAAGATGTTATGCCGCCATGGCTTTGTGTAAACTTCAGTGCGTTAAAGTAGGTTTGTTAGCTTAAATATGTTAAACTAATGATTTGAAGCATTTCGATATCGATTGCTAAATGAGTATATACAAGAAAATCGACTTCATACCTAAATAAAAGATTACAGGATTCTTCCAAATGTACTTTCGTTATGTCGCCATGGCTTTATATCACCTTCAATACGTTATTATTATTATTATTATTTATTAGAGTAATATGAAATATTAAACTAATTTGAATAAATACACACTAGCTACCAGGGCCTACGGTGCGATTAAATGTTTACAATTTTTTTTTTGTATATACGAATGCTGTTCTTATATGGCGGATTTAACATATTGATATTATAATATATTTTATTTGGTTAAAATTGGTTTAAATTTTGTTTCTCAGATTAATATCGTTGATATATTTTATTACTTTTTTAACGTTTCCGATGTTAATTTCATTTAGTAGAGTTGACGGTACAGTGGTGCCAAAAATCTTTGCTCGAAGCGCCGATAGGTTTGGGCAATAGTCGAGGATGTGTTGGACAGTTAGGCGGTTTGGACAATACGGGCATACAGGTGGAGTCTCACATTGAAGAATGTGGCTGTGCGTGATCACTGTGTGGCCGAGCCTTAGTCGAGTGAAATAGGTAATTTCTTTCCTTGACAAATCCGCTGGGTAAAACGCTTTAGCACATTCACGATTAATGGTGGAGTAAAGATGCTGATAATGGGACCAGTTTGAAATTTGTTTGTTACGGTGGTGTCTATTTATCATCTTCTGTAAATCCTTGCTCGACGATGCATTAAAAGTTAGACATGGTGATGAGACTGCGTTTTTGGCCGCTTCGTCGGCAAACTCGTTGCCTGGGATGCCCTTATGCCCAGGAACCCAAAAGATTCGGAGTTTCTTTTTGTATTTTATAAGTCTGTCCCTAATTCGGTTGATAATAGAGTTATCGTGGTAAATATTTTTAATTGCTGAGACTACAGACATACTATCTGTGCAAATAACGAAGTGCCCTTTGTTTTTAGTTGCAAATTCTGCGGCTTGCAGTACCGCGACTGCTTCTGATGTATAAATAGAACAGTGCAATGGGAGCCAACCGGCTGTTATGAGTGTTCCATTTTGGTGCACTACAGCGAACGTTGTACTGTGGTCAGTTTTTGATCCATCTGTAAATATGGGGATCCAGTTGATCATCTGTCTACTGTTAAAGTGCTCAATGAATAGTTGTTTAAAGCATTCGTTACTGGTGTGTGCTTTAGGGTAGGTGCGTAAAAGCTCGGATACAGAAGATTGTGGTAGCGACCAAGGCGCTTGCTTACAAATTTCATTGCCCATTGGGGGTATTTGAATCTCTAATTGTTTGCAATAGGATATGCACCGACGAATAGTAGATTTGGTGGAGTAGTTGCGTTTGTGGGATGCAGCGAGACGGAATATGTTGAATAGCGTTTTATTTGTGGTATTAATAAACTTTGGGATCAGTCTCCACGTAGCGAGGTCTCGCCTTTCAACAATGGAGGGGAGACCTGCTTCTGCTAGCATACATTTAACTGTTGAAGTGGGGAAAGCGTTCAGACTACGTCGAACCGCTGTATGGTATGGCGCTTGCAAAAGTTTTATATGTGTGTCAGCGCACCACCCGTAAATAGGGAGTCCATAATCTACTTTTGATAGCATTATTGATCTTGTTATATTAATTAAAGTATTAGTATGTATACAAAGGTTTTTTGATGATAAGTATTTAATAATATTAAGCCTGGTAGCTAGATTTTTTCTTAACTGCTGACAGTGCTCTTTGAAAGAATATTTAGAATCAAATATAATGCCTAATATTTTTAAGTTTTTTACATTTTGAATGTTAGTGAGCTCAACATTGATATCAATTGCGGGGCAACCTTGTTTTCGACAGATGTGCAAAATTTTGCACTTTTCATAAGCAAGGGTGGCTCCAGATCTTAATCCCCATTGTTGGAGTTCGAGTAGTAGCTTTAAAAATGTATTTTTAGTGCTTAATAAGTCCTTATTTTTTGTATAAAAAAAAGCGTCGTCTGCATAAATATTTAAATTGATATTTTTGTAGTTTATTGTTATTCTATTTATTTGCTCAAAGGCTATCATAAATAGGACAACCGACAAAGGGGAGCCTTGGGGTATGCCGTTATTAAGTGGAAAAGGTTTTGAAAGCTGTCCGTTGATATCAACTTGGAATGCCCGTCCAGTCATAAACGATTTTATGACTTGAAATATCTTTTTCCCAATTTTCCACTCTTTGAGTTGATTTAAAATGACATGAATGCCAATGCGATCATACGCTTTTTCGAAGTCAGTGGCTAACACTGTGATGTGATTTTTGGTTGAGAGCGCATCAGCGATAAAGTGTTGTAGGTGGAGGAGTGCGTCGATGGTTCCATGTTTCTTTTTAAATGCTGACTGGTTGTGACTTATTAAATTATTTTTCAAGAAAAACCACATTAGCCTTTTCGTGAGCATTTTTTCAAATATTTTGCTGAGACAGGAGGTTAGTGAGATTGGGCGATACCCACTTGTACTGTCTTGGGGTTTATTTGGCTTAGGGATTGGTAGTATGGTGGCCGATAGCCACGTGTGAGGATAAAGCCCCCCGTTGAGGATGTTGTTGTACAATGACAGAAGGATACGTTTTGCCGGAAGTGGTAGATTGCGGAGCATAGCGTAGGTTATACGGTCTTTTCCTGGAGACTTCCCTTTAGCGTGTTGCAGAGCGACATCTAATTCTATTTGGGAGAATTCTGTTTCCAGGTAGAGAGCGTCTTTTGAGACTGCGCTGGGATAATATACTTCGGCCAGTATTGTCTGCTTTAAAGTATTATATTCTTCGGAAAAGTTAGTGTCTTGGGCGTAATTACACCAGGTAGAAGCAAAGGCATTTGCAATTTCGGTGGAGGAAGAAAGAAAGGCGTTATTATAACGTATCGCAATAATGGGAGCTCTTGGAATACCAGTGAGCGTCTTGATTTTTGCCCAAATCTTTTGTGGCGAAGAGTTTGGATTAATAGTTTCGGTGAAATCAGATATAGATTTCCGTTTAGCTTCTTTGACGTGTTTTTTGAACTGGGCGTTTGCCTTTTTGTAAGCGATAAGGTTGACAATGTTAAAAGAGTTTTTATAAACCTGCCAAAGTTTTTGTTTATTTGTACGTAATATACTAAGCTCTTTATTCCACCATGGTGAGCGTGATTTATGCCCCTTTGGGTTGCTTTGAGGAATCGTTTTGTTGGCTGCTGTTCTAATTATCTTGGTAATTGTGGCTGCTTCCTGGTGAATGTTTACAGGGTGCCACTCTTGTATCGCCTCTAGACAGTGTGTCTGGAATTGATCCCATTTTGCAAAGTCTGTCAAGAATTTTGGAGATTTCTTTGGGTACTGTACGTTAAAATTATTTTGTAATTCTGTCAGAATTGGGTAATGGTCGCTTCCATAAAGAAAGTTAAGGGTTTTCCACGAACATTTAGGACTTAGTTGAGGTGAAGCCATAGTGATATCGACATGGGTGAAAGTTCTGTGTGTAGAAAAGTGCGTGGCTGACCCGTTGTTTAGCACAATCAGATTCTCCGCGAATATAACATTTTCTAGTTGCGTACCTCTAGCATTGGTAGTGGCTGAACCCCAGAGGGGACTCCACGCATTGAAATCACCTAGTAGTAGCGTTTGAGCCTGGGTCTGATGGAGGAGATCTCTTATGTCTTTGTCCGAAAAAGTTTGATTTGGTGGGATGTATGCATTTATTATTGAGAAGGGTGTAAGGAGATGCAGTTCTATGGCCATTGATACTATATTTGTATGTATAGCTATACGTTTGTGCGGAATATTCCGTTTTATTAGTATTGCGACACCCTGCTTCGCATATCTGTTTTTACTGTCATTATAGAAGTAACCAATATACGTCTTGGGGATTATAGTGTTAGTTACTTGAAAAGGGATGTGGGTCTCTTGAAGGCAAATTATATGGGGGTTAAGATCTTTTATCAATTGCTCTAACTCATTGTAATTGTTGCGATATCCTTTCAAATTCCACTGTATGATTTTTAATGACATTTCAATTGTAAATAAAATATTAAATATAAATTTAAACACTTGATTCTAATATAATATAACTTATAAAATAAATGATAATTGGGATGTCTAAAGCATGTTTAAGTTTAAGTTGTTTACTTGGCACTGTTGTTTTTTTTTATAGGTGAACGTCTCAGTACGCTGGGACTCCCTTTGCTTATTGCTCTATTCATGGTATTTGTTGTAGACGTAGACATGTCGGTAGCCATGTGGTGATCTGCTTCTTTTTCAGTTTCTGTTTTCGACGTTTTCTCGCTACCGTAGTTGTCGTGTTGATTTAATGTAACAATAGTATGATCTTTTGTTGAATTAGTTGTTGTTGTCAGATTAGTTTTATTCGTTGGCTGAGCGTTGAGTTCTGTTAAAAATTTTTGTATACTGTCTTTGCTAGTAGTTGCTTTGACGGTTTCTTGCGTAATATTAGGAGCTTCTGAAGTAGCGTTGTTGGAATCAGGCGGATTACGTGTATTTAATTGTGCTGTAGAATTGTCTTGTATTTTTGTTGTTTGGGCGAATGAAATGGAATTAGTGACGGCGATTGGATTTTGTATTTTGTGTAATTTTAACGCTTCGCGCATAGAACATTTCTTCTCAGTTTTTATTTTAAGAATAGCTTTGGCCTGTTGATATTTGGGGCATGTGTTGGCCGAGGCTGCGTGTTCTCCAAAACAATTTGCACATGATGTTCTGATGCAGTTTTCTGGTTGGTGGGGAGGTAGGTTGCAAGAGACGCAGGCGGGTGCGTTTTTGCACATTTTTATTGTATGCCCAAGTTTCTGACACGATTTGCATCGCATCGGGTTTGGGAAATATGGCCGCACAGTGCATATTTCCCAGGCTATGTTAATTTTTTCCGGTAAAAAATAGGTGTCGAATGATAGTAGTACTGCTCCGGTTGGCTTGACGACTCCTTCCGTTATGCGCGTGAATTTGTGGACGGCAGTGACGTTGTATTGCTTGAGTTCTTCAATAATCTCGTCCTCTGGAACTTGATTTAAGAATGGCGCGTATACTGTCCCTTTGACACAATTTAAATTATGGTGGAGTTCACATGAAACTTGACAAAGGCCCGGTAGAAAATGGGTGTTAATAAATTTTTTTGCTATTTCTTTATTTTTCACCAGCAGCAATAAGCCTCCATCACGTAGAGGAGTAATTTTGTTTATTTCTATGCTTATAGCCAGAAGTGATTTGTGCACTGCAAAAATGGAGTAGCTACTTAGTGGTTTATTTTCGTCTTTAGATTTTATCACAAGAAATTTGGGGCTATCTTTGTTTGTTACGGGCAATTCTGGGAATTCTTCAATACCGTTTGCTGGTTTTTTTCTTTTTGCACGAGGGCTCGGTGACAATAGTGCAAATCTATTGTCCCCGAGATATTGGGGCCCGGGGGCCATCTCACATAAAAAGTTTAGTCAAGCACGTGTGTTTACAAAGCACTAGATGTATAGAAGTAGCGAAAAAAAAAAAACAAATACACTATGCACTGGTGCGCGACGCGTGAGAAAAGAGAACTGATGGTAGAGAAAAACAACTTATGAACTGTTTAACAAGCGTGACCGATCGCGTTGACTGCTAGTCGGTGACTGTTCAATACGTTAAAGAAGGTTAATTAACTTAAATTTGTTAAACTAATGATTTGAAGCATTTCGATATCGATTGCTAAATGTGTATATACAAAAAAATCGAATTTATACCTAAATATGAGATTACGGAATTCTTCTAAATGCACTGCCGTTATGCCGCCATGGCTTTGTGTTAACTTCAGTGCGTTAAAGTAGGTTCGTTAACTTAAATATGTTAAACTAATGATTTGAAGCATTTCGATATCGATTGGTAAATTAGTATATACAAGAAAATCGACTTAATACCTAAATATAAGATTACGTAATTCTTCCAAATGCTTTGCCGCTATGCCGTTAAGGCGTTTGTAGACTTCAGAAAATAAAGAGGGTTAATTAACTTAAATATGTTAAACTAATGATTTGAAGCATTTCGATATCGATTGCTAAATGAGTATATACAAGAAAATCGACTTTATACCCAAATATAAGATTACGGAATTCTTCTAAATGCACTGCCGTTAAGCCGTTATGGCTTCATTTTAACTTCAGTTCGTTTAAGAAGGTTTATTAACTTAGATATGTTACACCAGTTATTTGAAGCATTTTGAAATCGATTGCTTAATGCATATATACAGGAAAATCCGCTTTCTACCTAAATATAAGTTTACGGAATTCTTCTAAATGCACTGCCGTTATGCCGTTATGGCTTTATGTTAACTTCTGTTCGTTAAAGAAGGTTAATTTACTTAAATATGTTAAACTAATGTTTTGAAGATTTTCGAAATCGATTGCTAAATGCATATATACAAAAAAATCGACTTTATACCTAAATATAAGATTACGGAACTCTTCAAATGCACTGCCGTTATGCCGTTAAGGCGTTTGCAGACTTCAGTAAGAAAAAGAGGGTTAATTAACTTAAATATGTTAGTTTAATGATTTGAAGTTTTTCGAAATCGA
Source organism: Bactrocera correcta (assembly GCA_027475135.1). NCBI lineage: Eukaryota > Metazoa > Arthropoda > Insecta > Diptera > Tephritidae > Bactrocera > Bactrocera correcta. The sequence goes on along the minus strand of JAPZAG010000412.1, from coordinate 8,116 downwards.
TTGCTAAATGCATATATACAACAAATTCGACTTAAAACCTAAATATAAGATTACGGATTTCTTCTAAATGCACTGCCGTTATGCCGTTATGGCTTTATATTAACTTCAGTTCGTTAAAGAAGGTTTATTAACTTAAATATGTTAAACCAGTTATTTGAAGCATTTCGATATCGATTGCTTAATGCATATATACAAAAAAATCGACTTTATACCTAAATATAAGACTACGGAATTCTTCCAAATGTACTGTCGTTATGCCGCCATGGCTCTTTATCAACTTCAATACGTTAGAGAAGGTTTATTAACTTAAATATGTTAAACTAATGATTTGAAGCATTTCGATATCGATTGCTGAATGCGATATACAAGAAAATCGACTTTATACCTAAATATAAGATCACGGAATTCTTCCAAATGTACTGTCGTTATGCCGCCATGGCTTTGTATCAACTTCAATACGTTAAAGAAGTTTAATTATTTTAAATATGTTAAACTAATGATTTGAAGCATTTCGATATCGATTTCTAAATGCATATATACAAGAAAGTCGAATTTATACCCAAATATAAAATTGCGGAATTCTTCTAAATGCAGTGCAGTTATACCGCCATGGCTTCATGTCACCTTCGGTAGGTTAAAGAAGGTAATTTTACTTATATATGTTAAACTAATGATTTGAAGCATTTCGATATCGATTGCTTAATGTGCTAGTACAAGAAACTTGACTTTATACCTAAACATAGGATAACGGAATTCTTCCAAATGCACTGCCGTTATTCCGCCATGGCCTTATGTTAACTTCAGTTAGTTAAAGAAGGTTTATTAACTCAAATATGTTAAACCTGTTATTTGAAGCATTTCGATATCGATTGCTTAATGCATATATACAAGAAAATCGACTTTATACCTAAATATAAGATTATGGAATTCTTCCAAATTACTGTCGTTATGGCGCCATGGCTTTATTTCACCTTCAATACGTTAAAGATGGTTAATTAACTTAAATATGTTAAACTAATGATTTGAAGCATTTCTGTATCGATTTCTAAATGCATATATACAAGAAAATCGACTTTATACCTAAATATAAGATTACGGAATTCTTCCAAATTACTGTCGTTATAGCGCCATGGCTTTATTTCACCTTCAATACGTTAAAGATGGTTAATTAACCCTTATATGTTAAACTAATGATTTGAAGCATTTCGATATCGATTGCTAAATGTGTATATACAAAAAAATCGACTTTATACCTAAATATAAGATTACGGAATTCTTCCAAATGTATTGTCGTTATGCCGCCATGGTTTGTATCAACTTCAATACGTTAAAGAAGGTTAATTATTTTAAATATGTTAAACTAATGGTTTGAAGCATTTCGATATCGACTGCTAAATGTGTAAATACAACAAAATCCACTTTATACCTAAATATAAAATTATAACATTACGGAGTTCTTCTAAATGTACTGCCGTTATACCGTTAAGGCTTTATGTAGACCTCATTAAGCTAAAAAATGTTTATTAACTTAATATGTTAAACTAATGTTTTGAAGATTTTCGAAATCGATTGCTAAATGCATATATACAAAAAAATCGACTTTATACCTAAATATAAGATTACGGAATTCTTCAAATGCACTGCCGTTATGCCGTTAAGGCGTTTGCAGACTTCAGTAAGATAAAGAGGGTTAATTAACTTAAATATGTTAAACTAATGATTTGAAGTTTTTCGAAATTGATTGCTAAATGCATATATACAACAAATTCGACTTAATACCTAAATATAAGATTACGGATTTCGTCTAAATGTACTGCCGTTATGGCTTTATATTAACTTCAGTTCGCTAAAGAAGGTTTATTAACTTAAATATGTTAAACCAGTTATTTAAAGGCATTTCGATATCGATTGCTTAATGCATATATACAAGAAAATCGACTTTATACCTAAAGATAAGACTACGGAATTCTTCCAAATGTACTGTCGTTATGCCGCCATGGCTCTTTATCAACTTCAATACGTTAGAGAAGGTTAATTAACTTAAATATGTTAAACTAAGGATTTGAAGCATTTCGATATCGCTTGCTAAATGTGTATATACAAGAAAATCGAATTTATACCTAAATATAAGATAACTGAATTCTTCAAATGCACCGCCGTTATGCCGTTAAGGCTTTATGTAGACTTCAGTGCGTTAAAGAAGGTTTATTTACTTAAATATGTTAAACTAATGATTTGAAGCATTTCGATATCTATTGCTGAATGCGATATACAAGAAAATCGACTTTATCCCTTAAATATAAGATCACGGAATTCTTCCAAATGTACTGTCGTTATGCCGCCATGGCTTTGTATCAACTTCAATACGTTAAAGAAGTTTAATTATTTTAAATATGTTAAACTAATGGTTTGAAGCATTTTGATATCGCTTGCTAAAAGAGTATATACAAGAAAGTCAAATTTATACCTAAATATAAGATAACGGAATTCTTCTAAATGCCGTGCAGTTATACCGTTAATGCTTTATGTAGACTTCAGTGCGTTAAAGAAGTTTTATTAACCTAATTATGTTAAACTAATGATTTGAAGCATTTCGATATCGATTGCAAAATGTGTATATACAAGAAAATGGAATTTATACCTAAATATAAGATTACGGAATTCTTCTACATGCACTGTCGTTATGCCGCGATGGCTTTATATCAACTTCAATACGTTAAAGAAGGTTAATTAACTTAAATATGTTAAACTAATGATTTGAAGCTTTTCGATATCGATTTCTAAATGCATATATACAAGAAAGTCGAATATATACCTAAATATAAAATTGCGGAATTCTTCTAAATGCAGTGCAGTTATACCGCCATGGCTTCATGTCACCTCCGGTAGGTTAAAGAAGGTAATTTTACTTATATATGTTAAACTAATGATTTGAAGCATTTCGATATCGATTGCTAAATGTGCTAGTACAAGAAACTTGACTTTATACTTAAATATAGGATAACGGAATTCTTCCAAATGCACTGCCGTTATTCCGCCATGGCCTTATGTTAACTTCAGTTAGTTAAAGAAGGTTTATTAACTCAAACATGTTAAACCAGTTATTTGAAGCATTTCGATATCGATTGCTTAATGCATATATACAAGAAAATCGACTTTATACCTAAATATAAGATTACGGAATTCTTCCAAATTACTGTCGTTATGGCGCCATGGCTTTATTTCACCTTCAATACGTTAAAGATGGTTAATTAACTTAAATATGTTGAACTAATGATTTGAAGCATTTCTATATCGATTTCTAAATGCATATATACAAGAAAATCGACTTTATACCTAAATATAAGATTACGGAATTCTTCCAAATTACTGTCGTTATGGCGCCATGGCTTTATTTCACCTTCAATACGTTAAAGATGGTTAATTAACTTAAATATGTTAAACTAATGATTTGAAGCATTTCGATATCGATAGCTAAATGTGTATATACAAGAAAATCGAATTTTTACCTAAATATAAAATTATAGCAATACGGAATTCTTCTAAATGCACTGCCGTTATACCGTTAAGGCTTTATGTAGACTTCAGTATGCTAAAAAATGTTTATTAACTTAATATGTTAAACTAATGGTTTGAAGCATTTCGATATCGACTGCTAAATGTGTAAATAAAACAAAATCCACTTTATACCTAAATATAAAATTATAACTTTTCGGAGTTCTTCTAAATGTACTGCCGTTATATCGTTAAGGCTTTGTGTAGACCTCATTAAGCTACAAAATGTTTATTAACTTAATATGTTAAACTAATGATTTGAAGCATTTCGATATCGATTGCTAAATGTGTATATACAAAAAAATCGAATTTATACCTAAATATAAGATGTTATGCCGCCATGACTTTGTGTAAACTCCAGTGCGTTAAAGTAGGTTTGCAAACTTAAATATGGTAAACTAGTGATTTGAAGCATTTCGATATCGATTGCTAAATGAGTATATACAAGAAAATCGACTTCATACCTAAATATAAGATTACGGGATTCTTCCAAATGTACTGTCGTTATGTCGCCATGGATTTATATCACCTTCAATACGTTAAAGAAGGTTAATTAACTTAAATTTGTTAAACTAATGATTTGAAGTTTTTCGAAATCGATTGCTAAAGGGTATATAAAAAAAAAATCAAATTTATACCTAAATATAAGATTACGGAATTTTTCCCAAATGACTGCCGTTATGCCGCCAGGGCTTTTTTAACTTAAATCTTTAAAAGAAGGTTTTAACTTAAATTTGTTAAACTAATGATTTAAAGCATTTCGATATCGATTGCTAAATGGTATTACAAAAAATCGAAATTTAAATTAATAAATTTTAAGGGAACGGAATTTTTTAAAGCCAGGGCCCCCGGTTTTTTAACCAGTGCTTTAAAGAATTCCCTTTAATTTTAAAATTTTAGGTTAAATTGTTTTTCTTTCAAAACCTTTTGCTAAATGAAATGTTAAAAAAAATTTCGAACAATTTAATTTAAATTAAACCTTTTTAAGGAAAGAAGGGGGTTAAAGCCTTGGGCGGCATAAGGGCAGTGCATTTAGAAGAATTCCGTAATCTTATTTTTAGGTATAAAGCCGATTTTTTGTAATACCATTTAGCAATCGATATCGAAATGCTTCAAATCATTAGTTTAACATATTAAGTTAATAAACATTTTTTAGCATACTGAAGTCTACATATAGCCTTAACGGTATAACGACAGTGCATTAAGAAGAATTCCGTATTGCTATAATTTTATATTTAGGTAAAAAGTCGATTTTCTTGTATATACACATTTAGCTATCGATATCGAAATGCTTCAAATCATTCGTTTAACATATTTAAGTAAGTTAACCTTCTTTAACGTAATGAAGGTGATATAAAGCCATGGCGGCATAACGACAGTGCATTTAGAAGAATTCCGTAATCTTATATTTAGGTATAAAGTCGATTTTGTTGTATATACGCATTTAGCAATCGATATCGAAATGCTTCAAATCATTAGTTTAACACATTTAAGTTAATTAACCTTCTTTAACGTATTGAAGTTTATATAAAGCCAAGGCAACATAACGACAGTACATTTGGAAGAATTCCGTAGTCTCATATTTAGGTATAAAGTCGATTTTCTGGTATATATGCATTAGGCAATCGATATCGAAATGCTTCAAATAACTGGTTTAACATATTTAAGTTAATAAACTTTCTTTAACGAACTGAAGTTGGCTTAAGGCCATGGCGGCATAACGGCAGTGCATTTAGAAGAATTATATTTAGGTATAAAGTCGATTTTCTTGTATATACACATTTAGCTATCCATATCGAAATGCTTCAAATCATTCGTTTAACATATTTAAGTTAGTTAACCTTCTTTAACGTAATGAAGGTGATATAGAGCCTTGGCGGCATAACGACAGTGCATTTAGAAGAATTCCGTAATCTTATATTTAGGTATAAAGCCGATTTTGTTGTATATACGCATTTAGCAATCGATATCGAAATGCTTCAAATCATTAGTTTAACATATTTAAGATAATTAACCTTCTTTAACTTATAGAAACTGATATAAAGCCATGGCGGCATAACGACAGTAGATTTGGAAGAATTCCGTAATCTTATAATTAGGTATAAGGTCGATTATGTTGTATATGCACATTTAGCAATCGATATCGAAATGCTTTAAATCATTAGTTTACCATATTTAAGTTAATTAACCTTCTTTATCTTACTGAAGTTTACATAAAGCCAAAACGGTATAAAGGCAGTGCATTTAGAAAAATTCCGTAATCTTATATTTAGGTAAAGAGTCGATTTTCTTGTATATACACATTTAGCTATCGATATCGAAATGCTTCAAATCATTCGTTTAACATATTTAATTTAATTAACCTTCTTTAACGTATTGAAGTTGATACAAAGCCATGGCGGCATAACGACAATACATTTGGAGGAATTCCGTAGTCTTATATTTATGTATAAAGTTGATTTTCTTGTATATACACATTTAGCAATCAATATCGAAATGCTTCAAATCATCAGTTTAACATATTTAAGTTAATAAACCTTCTTTAACGAACGGAAGTTGGCTTAAAGCCATGGCGGCATAACGGCAGTGCATTTAGAAGAATTCCGTAATCTTATATTAGGTATAAAGTCGATTTTCTTGTACATACACATTTAGCTATCGATATCGAAATGCTTCAAATCATTAGTTTAACATATTATGTTAATAAACATTTTTTAGCATACTGAAGTCTACATAAAGCCTTAACGGTATAGCGGCAGTGCATTTAGAAGAATTCCGTATTGCTATAATTTTATATTTAGGTAAAAAGTCGATTTTCTTGTATATACACATTTAGCTATCGATATCGAAAAGCTTCAAATCATTCGTTTAACATATTTAAGTAAGTTAACCTTCTTTAACGTAATGATGGTGATATAAGGCCATGGCGGCATAACGACAGTGGATTTAGAAGAATTCCGTAATCTTATATTTAGGTATAAAGTCGATTTTGTTGTATATACGCATTTAGCAATCGATATCGAAATGCTTCAAATCATTAGTTTAACATATTTAAGTTAATTAACCTTCTTTAACGTATTGAAGTTTATTTTAAAGCCATGGCGACATAACGACAGTACATTTGGAAGAATTCCGTAGTCTCATATTTAGGTATATAGTCGATTTTCTGGTATATATGCATTAAGCAATCGATATCGAAATGCTTCAAATAACTGGTTTAACATATTTAAGTTAATAAACTTTCTTTAACGAACTGAAGTTGGCTTAAGGCCATGGCGGCATAACGGCAGTGCATTTAGAAGAATTCCGTAATCTTATATTTAGGTATAAAGTCGATTTCTTGTATATACACATTTAGCTATCGATATCGAAATGCTTCAAATCATTAGTTTAACATATTTAAATAAATTAACCTTCTTTAACGTACTGAAGTTGATATAAAGCCATGGCGGCATAACGACAGTACATTTAGAAGAATTCCGTAGTCTTATATTTATGTAAAAAGTCGATTTTCTTGTATATACACATTAAGCAATCGATATCGAAATGCTTCAAATCATTAGTTTAACATTTTTAGGTTAGTTAACTTTTTTTAACCGTAATGAAGGTGATATAAAGCCATGGCGGCATAACGACAGTGCATTTAGAAGAATTCCGTAATCTTATATTTAGGTATAAAGTCGATTTTGTTGTATATACGCATCTAGCAATCGATATCGAAATGCTTCAAATCATTAGTTTAACATATTTAAGTTAATTAACCTTCTTTAACGTATTGAAGTTGATATAAAGCCATGGCGGCATAACGACAGTAGATTTGGAAGAATTCCGTAATCTTATATTTAGGTGTAAGGTCGATTTTGTTGTATTTACACATTTAGCAATCGATATCGAAATGCTTTAAATCATTAGCTTAACATATTTAAGTTAATTAACCTTCTTTATCTTACTGAAGTTTACATAAAGCCAAAACGGTATAACGGCAGTGCATTTGGAAAAATTCCGTAATCTTATATTTAGGTAAAGAGTCGATTTTCTTGTATATACACATTTAGCTATCGATATCGAAATGCTTTAAATCATTCGTTTAACATATTTAAGTTAGTTAACCTTCTTTAACGTAATGAAGGTGATATAGAGCCATGGCGGCAAAAAGACAGTGCATTTAGAAGAATTCCGTAATCTTATATTTAGGTATAAATTCGATTTTGTTGTATATACGCATTTAGCAATCGATATCGAAATGCTTCAAATCATTAGTTTAACATATATAAGTTAATAAACCTTCTTTAACGAACGGAAGTTGGCTTAAAGCCATGGCGGCATAACGGCAGTGCATTTGAAGAATTCCGTAATCTTATATTAGGTATAAAGTCGATTTTCTTGTACATACACATTTAGCTATCGATATCGAAATGCTTCAAATCATAAGTTTGACATATTAAGTTAATAAACATTTTTTAGCATACTGAAGTCTACATAAAGCCTTAACGGTATAACGGCAGTGCATTTAGAAGAATTCCGTAATGCTATAATTTTATATTTAGGTAAAAAGTCGATT